>PVJC01020946.1:0-28684 GCA_004026665.1 Murina feae
TTGGGAGGCAGGCCGCACCCAGCCCTGGTCACAGCTCAAAAAAGAGAACAACATGCAGGGGAGGGCAAGAGTCTGAGAGATCAACATAGAGGGGGTGCCTGCTCCAAGCCTTGATGGTGTGCCTGGGGGCAGGTCCCCAGCAGGTAGACACACACAGGAGGACTGCTCCGAGCCTCAGATGCGGCTGGGGGCAGGTCCCAGTGGCGACACACACACATACACACACTCACACACACAGAAGGCGCCTGACAGACTGGGGCCATCATAGAACATCCACTGAGGGGTCCCGGACTGTGAGAGGGCACAGGCCGGGCTGAGGGACTCCCTCCACCCCGAGTGCACAAATTTTTGTGCACCGGGCCCCTAGTCTATTTATATAAATCCAACTAGATTAAAAGATTTAGAAGGCCCTTCCTTAATTCAATAAAAAAAATCTGTCAAAAAAACGTAGCAAACATCATAATGGTGAAACATTAAAAGCATTCTCCCTGAAATCTTGACCAAAATAAGAATGCCTAATACTATCATGACTACTAAGAACTTGGAGTTCTAATCAATACAGCAAGGCAAGGAAGGGAAATAGCAGTATTGGAGTAAGAAACTAAAATTTTATTATTTGCATATAATAGAATTGTGCAAGAAGAAATTAAACAATAATTTTACTAAGACAAGTTGGTACAATGTCAGCATACAAAAATCAGTCACTTTTATATATACAAGTAAAAAGCTAATTAGATAGAAAATTAAAGAGAAAAAAAAAAACCCAATTCAGTAGCAATGAAAATCATTAGAATAACCAAGAGTAAACTTAGCAGAATGCACAAATTTTTTTTAGGGAAAATTACATGATTTTATTAAAACATATTAAAAGCCAGAATAAGCACGCTTTAGGATAAGAAAAGCAATAGTGTAAAGATGTTATTACATCCAAATGAATATGTAAATTAAATGCAATTTAAATTAATACCACAACAAGGTTTTTTAAATAAAAGTTATGATTTTCTTTTAAATTAACCTGAGAGGGAAATATGGAAAGATTTGCTCAAGTGAAAAAGTGAGAGAGATCAACACTGAGAGTGTAAATTGGGAGTGATAATCATGCCTTTGTTTCCTATTTTCCTTAGAGAAGAGAGGTTTTGTTGGAGTACATACTCTGTGAAAACTGGACTTGGGGTGTTGTCATTCTCTCCCTTGAGCTGCTTAAGTAATTGCTTTTGCAGATCTCACCCTCTCCACAGTGAAACCCTAAGATCTAGAATTTTAAGGAAGAAATGCAAAGCTTCACTTTGGCCCCAGGTCAAACTATTTCCTCATACACAATACATTGGAAGTTCTATATTTTCGGGAGATTACTGGACACTACCCAGCCCGTGTAAACCTGATGCACACATTTTCATTCTTATTGACTGTCTATGGTCAATTTGGAGAGAATCCAGAAAGAGAGAATGATGGTGAGTAATGAGCAACTCCAAATCTCCAATAAGGAACTTGCCTTATGGAATCTCAAAATGAACCAAAAATCAAAATGACACCTGTTAATTTAAGATATAGTTAGGACTTCAAATAATGAGGAAAATGGTGTTGAGGTAAGCAGCTATTCATTGGTTTTTAAAATTATATTTATACATTACAACACACAACTTTTGGATTATTAAATAATAAAATACAAAATCCAATAGACTTTTTAAAGGCAAGTATAGGTTGTTTTAACTATCATGGAGCTAAGGAAATCTATGAAAGACATTAAACCCCCAAACCATAAATAAATTAATGTATTTTCTAATAGAAATGAACAATTTCTGCACAATGAGAGAGCCAACTGCAAAACTGAGAGGCAGTTAACAGACTAGAAGAAAATATTTGCAACAGAGAAAGGAGAACCATCTAAGGGTCCCTACAATTCAATAAGGAGAAGTAAAAAAAAAAACAAAAAAACCCTAAGGAGAAAAATGAATGATAATTATAAACTGTTGGTGCTTAGAAAAATATAAATGATCAGCATACATGTGAAAATATGCTGTAACACACCAGTATTCAGGGATCTTCATATCAAAGTTGCAATTCTCCCCATCAGATTAGCAAAATCGAAAAGATCAGTAATGGCCAGTGCTGACTGGTATGTAAACTTATACTGTCATGAGCTGTTTGTTGGCCATTACTTCACCTGGCTCGACCTTTCTGAGATCAATTTGACAATACTTTTTTCAAAATTAAGATTTGCATACTCTGACCACAATTCTATCTTAAAAATCTGTGTTTGATATCCTTATCTTCTCCTGCAATGGTACCCTGGCTATATCCTCACTTCTTAGTGTGTGAGATCACAACTCACACATTCAGTTCCAACCAAGAATGATCCCAAGGATACAAAGTGTCCCAACCATATCCCAGGTAGCTAGGTTAGGAGGGGCTTCCAGTCCCAACACCATTTTGTGACAGAATCTGCACCCTCTCCTATTTGGCAAAAGGTGAAGACCTCAGCTGCCTTCTGGGTTCCAGAAAGTAAAAGAAATGAATGGAACAGAGAGAGTAGGCATACATATGTGAGTGGTAGACTTTGGAAAGCAAACTGCAGCACATGTGCCCTGGCCAAAATAACCTATGTTTATCTGTGAACTATCCTGACTTCTAAATGGTTTACTAAGTTGGTTCATTACTTCAAAACAAAGAAAATATAACTTGTGGAGGGCAAAGGAAAATTAATTTGCCATATGAGAAATAGCTTGATAAGCCTTTAATCTAGTCTTGGCCACCAGCCCAGTATTGCCTTCATTCATGGTTAGTTTCCCTTGCTGGCTCCTGGTGTCCTGCCCACATAACAACCACTGAGGTCCAAAAAATGTTGATCCTCCAAAAGCAAAAGGTCTCGTTATGGTCATCTTTCCCAGAAGGCTCCTTGGCTCCTCTTCAGATGTGTACATCTCTTCCCCAGTGATAAGTTCTACATACAAGGGCATGGGGTGGTGAACGGCATGTGATTCAGCCACTACAGGTTCTGGTGCTCTCCTGGTACGCAAGAGTGTCTGCTTAACTCTTCATTATGAAGTCACTCAAGCAACTCTTCCCAGAGAAACAGAAGTCTACAAGTACATACTCTCTCTTCTTGCAGAAAGAGATGCCTCTGGTAAATCATGCATTGAAAAACTTAATGTTCTGTACACTAATGCCTGAACCGCATGATTACTAGTAGAAAAGCCATACATTTCAAGAAATGTGGACAAACAGCACATACACGATCTGTTCTGCCTTTTTATAGAGAAAGAGTTAAGGGATCACAACCTCCAACTTAAAGACCAAGGTTGCTTTATCCTGCCTGGAGAGCAGGAACTATTTTCATAGAATAATGAATCACATTATTTCTGCCCCACAGAATTCTAATGCTCTCAAGTATGGTAAGACAGATGATCCTATTTAAACTTACATTTTACAAAGCAAAACAGATATAACTCAGTAACTTCACATCTAATTGACTTAATTGTCCCATTTATCACATGACTTAAGTGAGCTGATGTTTTCTACTCTGCTTCACCCATGTAATTCTTGTAATATAAGAGCTGAGACATGGTGCCAGGCATGAGCGAGAAATTCTCTCTCCTGAGAAAAGATATCATTGGAGTGATGTTGGCTTTGGGTTCCAGTTTATTGAAAAATCAATGTCCATTTGTGCAACCAACACGTATGGCTTTCTTCCAGGCTGATGATGGCTTTGCGAGGCTGGCTATCACCTAATGAAGTCAGATCAGCTTACCCAGCACCCGAGCTACAGTTGGCAAAGTGACTTTGTCATTAAAATGCAGTTTATCATTCCTGTTGGTGTTTTTCTTCCCATTTCACTCCCTCCTATCCATTTATCCTGAAGCCACAGTATTGCTTTTCTCTCTGCAGATAATAGACCAATGGGTCCAAATTTTAACATTTCAAAGGTACTCAGTATGATGTTTGGTGCTGGATGGGTAAACAACTTTTTCATAAGTCTGTGTCTCTCATTAGAGGCAGGAAAATACATATATACATATATCATTCTACTCAGTCTTGACTCAAAATAGACATTTCTACAAAGTCAGAGCCAAATTTGTAACAGGCTCAATTGAAATTCGTCAGCTTACCCCTGTCTTGGGTAAATCAACAAGGCTAAGTTTGTCCAATGTGTTGATACGTTCCAATAATCAGAGTCCAGCTGACATTGTATATGAAGCTTTTAAAAAAATTAATTACCTGTAAAGCAATGCCATTTTCCCATTACTAAATAGAGTGGCAATCTAAATTGCAATGCTTGCTTTTCTTTTCCTCCAAGATCAAAATGTTCTTTTTCCCTGGAGAATACTCCTGGAGTGATAGTCACTGGCAACAGGAGCTCTGGTGAGGCAATGCCAAGAGTAACAAATAATTTGCTAGCTCAGCTACTAAGCATAGTTGCTAGGTTCTTACTTGGGTCCATCAGGGGAAGACCTCTCTCTCTATTAATAAAGAATGTTTTGATTGCAGGTAACAAAAACTAACTGGTTAATGTTAAGGGAAAAAAGAAAAAATACACACACATACACACAAATTTTTAAGGATAACAGGAGGTCACAGAATCAATGGGAGGACAGAGAACCAGCCATAGAGACTGGGTATGAATCAAATCATTTCTATGCCAAGAGTGAGGAAACCAGGTCTTTTAGCAACAGGCTGGCCTAGTGCTATTGCTGCTGCAGTTGCTATTGCTGCTGTTATGAAGGAATCTACATGACCCTCATGTCATTGTGTTTCTTGCTAAAGATTTACAGTCCCATGTTACAGCCTCTGGTTGATTGGGCCTGAGACATTTGCTCCTGCTCTGGCTAATGGTGCTCCAAAGAAAAGCCACATGGTATCTTTGGTTTCTCTCTACAAGGAAAGAGAAGATGATGGGCACATGTCTGCTACACTCAGAGGAGGAGCACCTGAACTGAGAGGGCATGAAATGAAAACTGCCAAGAGGCTACAGTTTTTGAAGTTTTGGCATGTGCCTGGAGCACTCAAAGCTTGTAGTCAAAACAAGATATTGGAAACAACAGAGTATATAGTCATTTGTGCTCAGCACTCCTAGACCTGGAATCTAAAGTGAACATTTAAATTTGCAGTGACTACAGCAGGTCTGAACTGGTGTTATAAACTGGAAGTGATGATGGACATTTTGAAAGGTACAAGTTCACTGCAATCCTTTACCAGTGAAGAAATACAGTCTGATGAGAGAGATTCAATAAAGAAACATGTAAAATGGTTCCCATAGGAAGCATCCTATCTAATAAAAGAGTAATATGCAAATTAACTCTCACTCCATCACAAAGATGGCATCAGCAACAGAGCTGGAACAAGCAAGAGGCTTGCCATGCCCCCTGTGATGGAGGAAGCCAAGGTTCCCACCTGCCCTTCCAGCCCTGAGCTCTGTCAAGGCAACAAAGTTTCA
Source organism: Murina feae (assembly GCA_004026665.1). Taxonomy (NCBI): domain Eukaryota; kingdom Metazoa; phylum Chordata; class Mammalia; order Chiroptera; family Vespertilionidae; genus Murina; species Murina feae. The sequence continues at coordinate 5,432 of PVJC01020946.1, forward strand.
ATTATAGAAATTAAATAAACCCCTGATACCTGCTTCCAGCCAGCATAGCCATGGCCTCTACTCAAGGAGGGGCTGGGGGCCTCAGTAGCCAGGAGCAACCTGGCCTGGGCTTTATTTAAGGCAACAAAGTTTTAATTATAGAAGTTAAATGAATCCTAAATACCTGTTTTCAGCCCTCGGCCATGGCCAGCCTGAAAACAGCCCTCAGCCCGTCACCCAAGCTGGCCACACTCCCATGAGGTGAGGGTCCCAACTGGAGGGCTTGACCAGTCTGCAAACAGCCCTCAGCCCCTCATCTGGGACACCCTTCAGGGCAAATCAGCCGGACCCCACCTGTGCACCAGGCCTCTATCCTATATAAAAAAAGGGTAATATGCAAATGAACCATAACAGCAAAACGACTGGGAATGACTGGTCACTATGACACACACTGACCACCAGTGGTCAGACGCTCAATGCAGGAGATGCCCCTGGTGGTCAATGTGCTCCCACAGGGGGAGCTCTGCTCAGCCACAAGCCAGGGCTGATGGCTGCCAGCAAGGCGGTGGTGGTGGAAGCCTCTCTTGCTTCCTCAGCAGTGCTAAGGATGTCCAACTGCAGCTTAGGCCTGTTCCCCGCTGGCAAGTGGATGTCCCCCGAGGGCTCCCAGGCTGCCAGAGGGATGTCTGACTGCCAGCTTAGGCTTGATTTCCCGGGGAGCGGGCCTAAGCCAGCAGGTGGACATCCTCCGAGGGTCCAAGACTGTGAGAGGGCACAGGCCGGGGGGGGGGGGGGGGGGGGGGCAAGTGCACAAATTTTGTGCACCGGGCCTCTAGTAGGAAATAAGGAACTATCTGAGTCCACTTACACCTGAATTTATTTCAATAAATATAGAGTTAGACTTCTATATTTTTGGGTTTTACATCCGTAGGTTCAATCAACCACCAATTGAAAACAGTATTTCTGATCCACAGTTGGGAATCCACAGATGTAGAAGTCCAACTGCAGGCATTATTCTACATCAATTTATATTAGGGACTTGAGCATCCTTGGATTTTGGTATCCATAGGATTCCTGAAACCAATCCGCTGTGGACTGTAGTTAAGTCTTTGGGAAATCAAAATTACATGTGGATTTTCAACTGTGCAAGAGGTTATATATAATATTTATATGTTATATATATATATAGTGTGTGTGTGTATACTATATATATACAGTGTGTGTGTGTATATATATAGTGTGTGTATACTATATATATAGTGTGTGTGTGTATATACACACACACATTTATAATTCCTATATAATTTCTATAGTTATAAGGAAATTACTGTGTTTATGTAGTATTTTATCACACAATTAGCAGAACTTCCCATATAGTCCTTGCTTAGAGCCATATGTTTGATTCTGATCAACAGATTTAAAATCAAGTGGGAGAAGTGAAAGGAATCTGCATTTTAGAGTATTCATGGTGCTCTAAATATTTTTTCTGTGACATATCATTCAATCCTCACAACATATCTTCAAGATAAGTATAAGCTGCTCAAGTTACAGATTATAAAGCTAAAGTTTAGAAAATGCATAAGGTTGTCCAAGGTCACATGTAGCAAAAACCAGTCTTGTCTGTGTAAGCAAGTCACCAGTACTCATAGTCCTTATGTTCTTATCTCTTACTCCCCAGTCTAGATTCTGGCCTCATCATTTCAGGAAAACAACAATAACAAAGGTTATCAGCAACTTCCCCGTGACCAAACTCAGCGGGTACCTTTCAGTCCTTGTCTTACTTCAGGCTCAGAAGCACCTCACACATAGCACAATTCTCTTCTACTTGAAACAGTCTTGTCTCAGGCCACTGGGCCTGCTCTGAAGGATCACAGACTGAGCATGGCTGGAACAACAGAAACTTCTCTCAGTCCTGGAGGTTGGGAGTCCAAGATCACGATGTCAGCAGGTTCAGTTCCAGAGGACAACTATTGAGTTGTGTGACCACACAACCTCTTTATGTGACCAGAGAGAGAGAGAGAGAGAGAGAGAGAGAGAGAGAGAGAGAGAGAGAGAGAAAGCTATAATGCATCTTCCTCTTGTTACAAGGCACTAATCTCACCATAGGAGCTTCCCCCTCATGACCCCATTTAAACCTAATTATTTCCCCACCTCCAAATGCCATCATGTTGGGGACTGGCACTTCAGCACTAACATTCAACCCATAGCTACATCCTTCTACAGCGGCCACACTTGCATGTTACCTTCCTCCCTCACTGACTGCTCTGTTCTGGCCCCTTCTAGCGTTAAATATTCTGACTTTCATTCCTCTCTTCTTATTCTTCTTGATATTCCTGGATAATCTTATTCATGTCCTCGTTTAATAACCACTGAGAAGCAGATGTCTCCTGAATTGATCTCTAGGCCACTTGATTCTTATGTCCAATCAAATATACAAAATTGTCTATCTGATATCACTTCAAAATCAATATATTGCAACTGAACTTATAACTTGCTCCTCTCTCCCCCCAAAAAGAATTCTGAGCAAAATACTATATACATACTTGCATATATACATACTTACTTACCCGATACTTCCCAGCATCCACTGTTACAAGGAATGGTGTCACCATGAATCACATGATTAGTGCTTGCTAGTTTCTTAGTCAACCAAGATATTAATAGTGCATCTACTGTGTCCTCCAGCATTATTCTAAACTCTGGAGAAACAGCTGTGACCTTTAAAGGCGGAGTCCCTATGTTATGGATCATATGACCTAGGGAGTGGATACAGAAAATAAACAATAAACAGGGTAATGCTACAGCTAGGGAAGCCCATTGTGAAAAGGCGCAGAATGATTTGAAACTCAGATGATGAAGAAAGGGCAGTCACATAACATTGTTAAAAAAGAATGAATATTCAAGCAGAAGGAACAATAAGTGTAACGGTCCTGAGGTGGACATGAGTTTTACCTGTCCCAGAAACTAAAGGGAAGCCAGTGTGGCTCAAGCTTAGTGCAGGAGAAGGACCGTGGGAGAAGATGGGGTCAGGAATTTCTATAAGGCAGTGATGCTCAGGCTAGATCTGTGGAGTCAGAGAGAAGTACAACAACAAAGAAATATTATCATATTGTCCTCACATTAGGGGAAGTTTGAAGGCAGACATGGTGGGCTTTCATCTGATGTCTCTAAAGTAAACTCATAATAAAAAGATAAAAATTACTCAGTTCAGAAACTTGTGAGAAGACTGGAAATTTTGGCTATATGTTCCTTGTATACAAAGGATTGAACATAGAAATTCTATTGAGATCTAATTACTGGCATGTGCAGGCTCATAAGTGTTACCAAATGCCTTTTCAAATAAGTATGGGCCAGTGTGCAAGAAATGTTTCTCTGTTGGCTAAATGGCGAAAGCAGTAACCTATTAGGAGAATTATTCTCAGAGGCTGACTGTTAATAGATTTTATGTGCATGTCAAGAAGCCAATCAATGTCAGGCTTGTAGAAAAATAGCAAAGAATAATATACAAAGCAGATTATAGTCAAATGTAGAAAGCATCCGATCTTATCACTGAAAATATCCGGTTTAATGAGTTCACTTTTTTATTTTTTTTATTTTTTTACCAGTTTGTTACCCATAAACTCCAATGGAGTCTCTTTAGTTTCATTCTGAACAATTATAGGCAATGTTAATTTTTTTTAACTAAAAATGACTTTTATAAACTTAAAAAATGTACTGAAGTGAAATTCATATAAAATTAACTATTTTAAAGTGTATAATTGTCATTTAGTATGTTCACAATGTTGTGCAATCATCACTATCTAGTTGTAACTATGTAGTTTCAAAAAGTAGAAACAGTTCAAATGTCCATTGACAGATAAATGAATAGCCCTAGGTGATTTGGGTAGAGCGTCAACCTGTGGACTGAAGAGTCCCAGGTTCGATTCCAGTCAAGGGCACATGCCCAGGTTGTGGGCTCAATCCCCAGGAGGGATCTCTCTCTCTCTCTCTCTCTCTCTCTCTCTCTCTCTCTCTCCCTCTCTCTCTCTCTCTCCTTCCTCTCTAAAATCAATAATCAATAAAAATATTTTAAAAAACCAACAACAGATGATTGAATAAACAATACGTGATATGTCAATACAATTTAAATATTATTTAGCCATAGAAAAGAGTGAAGTACAGATATGTCCTGCATCGTGGGTAAACCTAGAAAACATGCTAAGTGGAAAAAAAGATACAATAGGTCACATATTAGGATTCCATTTATATGAAGTGTCTAGATTAGGTAAATCCAAATAAACTTTATAATTTCTTTTATGATGAGTGATGGCTGACGTCTCCTTTAAGAACTGTAGAACTATAAACTTTTGTAAATGTAGGGACTATACCTTATTCATCTGTTTCTTCAGCCCAGAGCATAGTTCCTGGCATATAAAGAGAGGTTCCATTCTATCAGTCAAGGCTCTTATCAGAGTAGAACCACCAGAATATATATATATACCTCATACTATCATGGAAGTAGGATAAACAGTTTGTGATGTTTTATTTCTGAGTCTAGAGCTGGAACCTAATGTGCACAGGTAGGTGGTTGGGAAGAGAAGGTGGTTGTGGAGCAGGGGAAAGGAAAACAAACCAGAACCCTTATGGGTTTCTTACAACCTTTGATGATGGGTTTCCAACTTTGATGATGAGAGTTTTCTTTACAAGAAGCTGGTGCCCCTTTGTCATGGAGCTAAATACACACCAGGACCAGGAGTTGGAGAATTCAGTGCAGGAGATGCAGTAGGATCTGGGGGAGCTGAGGGTCTGGCTGTTGCTACCATCCAGCCAGGAAGCTAGGGGCAGGGGGCTCAGTGACAATAGGCAGGAGCTTCAATAGTGCCTTTCCCAGAACCAACCTTCTCAGCAGCAGGAGCTGGGGCTTCACCTGTCTCCCATGTCTGGGCTTGAACTGATCACATGAAGAAAAGGTGGATTCTGGGAAATGTAGTTCCAGCTTAGCTAAATGGACTTTTCCCGTTGTTACCAGGAATGTTTATGGAGGAAATGAGTAAGCAGATGCAAGAAACAATGCTTCTGCGAGCATTTTTGTACTTTCCTCACCTGCAGAGTGTGCAAGAAGTATTTTCCAACTACATTTCCTAAACCAGAAAATGGATGTTGTTTCATTATATTCCCACAGCAACCCTATGACATAATTACAATTTTTATTACCATTACAAAGGTGAAGCAAGAGAGGCACAAATTGTTAAGTAGCATACTTAGCCTAGGTGGCAAATAACTGAGCTAGAAAACAAAATTTAGATCCATCCTCTCATAAAAGCTCATGTTCTGTCCACTATACCACACTGCCCCCCACAGACCTACCTTGATCTGCTCTATTCTGTGTATAGTGAAATATATATATTTTGCTTTTTTCTCTTCTTTCCATCTTCTTTCTTAAAAAAAAAAAAAAAGTAGGGGGTAGGGAAGTAGCCTTATCTTCCCATGTAACTGAATGACCCAGCTCTGAAATGTGTACTTTTTCAACAGTGCCTGTCAGAAATGATCTGAGGCTCAGCATCAGAAAATGGGGTCTTTTTTCTTAGGAGTGAATTCTTCTCATCCTCCAAGTCTCTGTACGCTGCCCTCTGCTGTTGAATCCACTCCTTCTCCAGCTACCCATAATCAGATTTGAACAAGTCAAATTCTGAAATATTTTTATTCGTTTGTTGACAAGTCTTACAAGTTTCCACACACACAAAAAAATGTGTCACTTTGCAGTGATAAAATGCTTGATACTACAAAAAAAGTCTTAATATACGACTTGTATGGCCAAAAAGGCAGATTAAAGAATTGTGTACATTATTTGCCTAACATGAGGCATAACGTGCTAGTAATTAACATTTTTTAGCACTAACTCTGAGCATGGTTCTGGCCCAAAAGTTTCATATGGATTATCTCATTAATCTAAATGATCACCCAATGGAAGAGGTAAATATATGTATATTAACATTTTTAAACTGAAAAATATGAGGCCTAGGGAGGTTTAAAAACTTGCTCAGAGACACAGATAGTGAATTAGTCAGGTCTGTTTGGTTGATCTTAAACTAAGGTGACCAGATTTTAACATTGGTAAAGCGGGACACCATTGATGGGGGGGGGGGTCTTTTTTATTTTATTTATTTTTTTATTATTGCTTAAAATATTACAAAAAGTAGTACATATGTCTCCTTCCCCCCCCCCCCTTGACCTTCCCCCGTCCTCCCCTATCCCGACCGGGGGGGTTCTTGATTAAAAATTTGGTCTATATGGAGCAACAAAAATTTTCATAGAAAGCAAAAATAGTATTGTAATATATTTTTTTAATTTCAACATAAGTACAATTTACAATTATAATAAATAAAAAATTATGTATAGTATTTTATTCTTTGGCATATTTCTCATTTGAGTGAATTTTTTTAGTAGATTGCTGTCGTTGTTTAAAAGGTCATGAAAATTTTCACAAGAATTTGTTAAATTATATCTCACACATAAAATGGCTTTCAAAGTCTCAACACTTAATTGTGATTTTTCTGATGTCCACATTTTATTTACCATAGAAAAAACGCGTTCTGTCGCAGCATTAGTTCCTGGTAAGGACAGCGCGTTATTATTTTAGTTTTAATTTTAATCCTATGTTTCTTTCTAAATAATAACAATACTAACTTGTATTATTTTTCCTCTGAATTTGCCATAAGTTGTAAGTGTCACTTTTAAGGTCGGCGCTAGACTTTTTGCCGCCACTATAAAATATAAATAATACGAATACTGTCTGCTAAATTCAAGAAAATTTATGTATTTATGAAATAAATAAATTACTTACCTAAATTATCTGAATAGCTGATTTGTAGTGATATCACTTGTTTAACTAGCTTACTAGCATGCAGTAGGATGTGTATCGTCTGAGAGACAATTACAAAATGTTTTTGTTGTTGCCAATCCCAAAAAATGCCGTTGTTCATTAAATCCAAACAATGGTGGTCGAATTCTAACAACTGATCAACAATGCGAACTTTGATAAGCAGTTCTCGATAATCAGTTCTCAATAATTACTTGTTATTATTAAAGTTTAACATTATCAAATTAACAAAACTAATATAAAACTCATATCCTGACTAAATAGCCACATGGCTGCTGAAAACCATATATTCCCTTCCCATTCTACCGACATTCCCTAGCTTGGGACTTTTTTAGAACACCATGGTACTCGGGACAAATTGTTAAAAATCAGGTCTGGCCACCTTAAACCCTTCATCGTAATTATCATGAAATGTCATTTTAAACATCTTAGAAAATTCTGCCAATTATTTATCGAGTATTCATTGAATGTCTTTTGGTATTAAAGTCATAATAGCAGATTGAAACACCATGGCCCAGTATAGAATGAGGAATACAGTCAGTCATGTTCTTGTTTTCTGTTTTGTTTTTTCCCCCCCACTCTAATAGCAGTCTTCAATGCCAATTCCTGAAAGATATAGTAACATTTGAGGAATAAAAGCCTTTTTGAAGGGTCTCTCCAAAATGGCTGGGAGTGAAGTAATTTTCCTTCCAAACATATTATATGAATTTTAATTTCGTTTTCTTATTTTCATGAATTATCCCTTTTCATACAGTGCAGTGTGAACACAGGGACCTACAGAATGGGAGAACCCTACTGACAACAGCAAAATGCTCATGGAGATTTCTGCTCATTATTACAGCAGTCCCCCCCTCCCTCCTCACGCTATTTACATTGTGCTTTTGCTATGTATGCTGTCCTTTACACTCGCTCTCCCATCCTAATTTTCCCCACTCTTTTCATCAGATATTTCGTGTTTCCACAACCCGTGGAAGGGCTGTGGAACTCGACTGGACTGGGAAACTACATTCCTTAAAGACAGCAGAGCATAAGAAGGCTGGAGACGTGACCGTGCTCGCCTCTAAGGTCTGTTATCTTCTTGTTTCCCACTCTGCTCTCCAGATTATTGACTGCACTAGCCCGTGGGTGTCCACTCAGCCCAGGATTCTGGCAGCGGTTCTCAACTGTGGGTCACAACCCCTTTGGGGGTCGAACGACCCTTTCACAGGGGTCACCTAAGACCATCCTGCATATCAGACATTTACATTACAATTCATAACAGTAGCAACATTATAGTTATGAAGTAGCAACGAAAATAATTTTATGCTTGGTCACAACATGAGGAACTGTATTTAAAGGGCCAGAAGGTTGAGAACCACTGTGCAAGAGTGATTCTTTTTTTAAAATACATTTTATTTAAAAAAATATGTTTTATTGATTTTTTACAGAGAGGAAGGGAGAGAGATAGAGAGTTAGAAACATCGATGAGAGAGAAACATCGATCAGCTGCCTCCTGCGCACCTCCCACTGGGGATGTGCCCGCAACCAAGCTATATGCCCTTGACTGGAATCGAACCTGGGACCCTTCAGTATGCAGGCTGACTGAGCCAAACCAGTTAGGGCTAGAGTGATTCTTTAACCCAGAGCTTCATTGAAACAAGAGGGCCACAGAAATGACTACACAACATAGGATCAGGACTGTCTGCTTCACGTGGGGTTTCAACTACCTTTATGGATATTGTATTATATATGACAGGCAGGTTCTGCTATAAGCTTCCACTCCTCCTTTTCTATGGGAATTAATTTAGCTGGGTATAGCTCAGAGCATAGTCTTTAGTAATAGTCTGGGTTTTGCTTTCTTTTCTTTATACAGGCTCTACTGATTTTCTTGTTTGTTATGATTTTTATTTTTTCCATTATTAGCTGAAATCTCTTCTTATTTTGGAAGCATATTAAGGTTTCCTTTTTTGACTGAGTTGCTCTAAGGGGAAGTACTTCCTTCCGTTTTTCTGAAGGAGATCTACTCACAGTCAGCCCTTGCCCTGGAGACTTGTCCTGAGCGCCAGGCTCTGTGCTTCGGTTTATCTGATATTCTCCCCTCCTCACCATGGCAGTCTGCGTCACATCGCGCTTTCCGTGTACTAAGTGGTTACCACATACGACCTCTCGCTTTCACAGTAATCTTGAACATTGGTGTCATCTCCATTTGACAAGTAAAAAAACTCTAAGAAATTCAGTGCATTTTCTAAGGTCACACACTGGGATATACATTTATATTGATCGGAACTTAAAACGCAGAATGACTGAAAAGATGTTTTATCCATTTCCCATGTAGCAAGAAAAGCAGCTAAAAGAATGGGAGGAAATATAAATGATCATAAGGAATAGGGCTCTGTCAGACCTCTCGGGCTCAAACCCTGGCGCCACCTTCGTTATCTAATTAACTTTGAACAAGTTACTTAAAATTTTTGAGGCATAGTTTCATCTTTAGAATGGCCATAACTGTATTAGCTAACTTTCTGGGGTATTGGGAGGACTAAATGTGGTGTCACCTGTGAAATCACTGTTCAGGACAGTGGCTGGTGTGGGAGGAGTTGGGTCCTTGCTATTTCATTGTTGCTATTACTGTTTCCTAACTTAAAGGCAGCTCACTAAACAGAGTCATTGGCATCCTCACATTTACTCTGAATCATCAGTGGAAGCTATCCTCACTTCAGGAGTTCAGAGGTTGCAGTGCTTGACCACATCATGCCCACTGTCACATGGGACCATGTCTGTGTTGGATAGAAAGGACATTTTTGTCAAGTTAGTGCTTTGGTAATATTACCAAGCTTGGAAATATTACCATTTTCTCTCTGCCTTGACTCTATTCTTAAATATGTAGTGGAATATTTACCAATTACCACACAATGCACGAAGCAGCCTTGTTCTATAAAACCCTTATTCCTGGAAAACAACCTTGGCTTGGCTTTTTGATTCTAAATGTGAGGATTAGAGTCCAAAACTGACTCCCTGGAAAGGCTGACCAGGCAGCAGTTAACAAATCACCCTCCAGCAGGAAGAATTCCCGGACAAGCTGGGCAGGATCAGGACTCTCACTTCCCATAAATCTCCCACCAGCCATTGCCCTTCTTTCTGGGAACCACCGCCATTGCTTTCAGATTCCCTCCCTCCTTCTCGCCCTCCCTCCTTCACTGTCTCCCTCCTTTTCTTTCTCTCCCTCCCTCCCATCCTCTTTCCTTCCTTTCTTTCCTTCTATTAGGGAATTAAAGCAGACAGAAAAATCAAATACAAAACTAACGCTTTGGTATGCCCCGTGTCTTTAGTCTTTAATACTATGGTGCCATATATATATATAAAGTTGGACTTCAGGGGCAGGGACTGTTTCTGGTCCTGCTCTGGGTGATACCCTAACACCAAGTATGTCACACTCTGCCAGGTCCACAGTGTCACTGAGGAGGGTCATACTCTCAAAACAGACACACAGACAGACATATCTTCATGCTTAATCTCACTCAGTGCTCCATTGCACTGTCCATAATACCTCCATATATTTAGAGAAAAATTATATTGAAATACTAATCATAAACATTAATTTAAAAATTGAGTCTTCCATTTTGGTTGTTAAGGATGACCTCTGCGAGAGGAAAGGGAGGAGGCCTGGGTGCCTTGACCAGTACTCTGCTCTCTGCTTGACTGAGAGTCTAGTAAGTTCACCATGGTCTTAACCACTCAAAATATCGAGGTTGGTCCTACACTGTCCTCTTCTGAATTGAGTATTTCCTGGTGTTTGTCTACCCTGGAACATTGCTCACCTTGTGGGTGAGTCAGCCTTTCCCAGTTCTCTCTTTAGCTCATTAACTGAGCTGTCCCTCTGCCAGTGGTTTCCAAACCCAGGTCTGTGACAAAAGTTCACGGGTATGAGGTAAAAGGTGGAAAATAAGGGTCTAGTAGGGATTTTTTTTTTTAGGGCTCAATTTATTTACTTGAAATGAAGTCCATTTACTCTGAGATTATGTAATTCCTATATTTTTGTGACAAAGAGGTCTTTATTTTATGAAAATTTCTGTAAAGAGGAAAATCAGGGAACCATGGGCTTAGCCTTTGGGAAATGTGAAATAAGAGACTGCTGTAAGCTATGCATGGTGTGTATGTGTGAGTGTGTGCATGTGAGTGTATGTTTATGACCAGGCACCCACCTCAAGGGACCATGGGAGTAGACAGTCCTTAAAGGAGGCTTTTAATGGGCCCTCCCTCGGCTGGGGGTATTAGCACCCATCAGATAGTTGCTAAAGAAAGCAGGGGAAGCTCTTCTATACTTAAAACAAACCTTTAGTCATCACATTGCCCTTTTGGGATGCATGTTCTTCCTCTGAGCTGCATTTGGTGTCATTTCTAAACCTGGTTTCACCTAAATAAAATCATTCCCTTAGGATAGCCTTGATGAGTAGCCAACAACTTCAAACAGGAAATGGGTAAAAAGAAGAAATGCTGTAATGATGTCACTAATAATGATGCTATTTTAAATGACCATCACGGCTCAAGTTTTCTAGAACACAGAATGCATGGCAAGGCTTGATTGATGATGCTTTATTGGGAAATGCAATCTCAGGATAGCAAAAACGAGAGCAAAAAGAAGTACCTTCACATGGTGCATTTAATAAGCTCAACAGAAATAAAGCAAGTTATTGAGCTAATGAAAAATTGAGAAGCTGCTTTTAAATGCCATTTCTGGATGGCCTAGTGTTTACATGATAAATAAGTGCAGTGGTTCTCAACCTTCCTAATACAGTTCCTCATGTTGTGGTGACCCCCAACCATAAAATTATCTTCATTGCTACTTCATAACTGTAATTTTGCTGCTATTGTGAATTGTAATGTAAATATCTGATAGGCAGGATGTATTTTGGCAACCCCTATGAAAGGGTCGTTTGACTCCCAAAGGGGTCATGACCCACAGGTTGAGAATCGCTGAATAAGTGATTGCATGTGCTTTGAGGGGTGAATGGCTGGCTCAGCTTTATGTAGTTGAGAAGTAGCAGAGCAAAGATTCAAAATCAGGCTTAACCCCTGAGCTGATGGGCTTTCACATTCCTGGAGATTAGCAGCACATGGCTTTTAGAGGAATATCTGGCACCAGGATTACTAATCTAGTGTGGGAGGAAGAGAAAATAGATGCTTGGGAAAGCCTGGTAGTTCTTCTAAACACAACCTAGCAAATCAAATCCCATAATGCATAAAAAGAATTATATACTCTAACCAGGTGGGATTTATTCCACAATTGCAAGGCTGGTTCAACACTTGAAAAATCAATTCATGTAATCCATTGTATCAGTAGGCTAAAGAGAAAAATCAAATGATCATAATAGGTGCAGAAAAAGCATTTGCAAAAATCTCACACACATTTATGATTTTAAAAAAGCTCTTAGCAAAATATAAATAGAAGGGGAACTTCCTCAACTTGATAAAGAACATAAAAGAACTTGATAAAAACCTATGGCAAACATCATGTTTAATGGTGACAAAATAGTCCTGACTGATTTGGCTCAGTGGATAGAGCATCGGCCTGTGGACTCAAGGGTCCCAGGTTCAATTCCGGTCAAGGACATGTACCTTGGTTGTGGGCGCATCCCCACTAGGGGGGGTGTGCAGGAGGCAGCTGATCAATGTTTCTAACTCTCTATCCCTCTCCCTTCTTCTCTGCAAAAAAAAAAAAAAAAAATCAATAAAATATATTTTTTTAATGGCGACAAACTGGAAGATGTCCCACTAAGGTTAGAAACGAAGCAAGGATGACCCCACTCATGCTTCCTTTTAACATTGTACTAGAAGCCCCAGCTAAGGCATTAAGACAAAAAATGAAATGAAATATGTAAAGATTGGAAAAGAAGAAATAAAACTTGTTGTTTGCAGGTGACTTGATTGTCCAGGTAGAAAAATACAAAATAACTAACAAAGAAACTTCTGGAACTTCTTGCAATGAGCAACTATAGCAAGATTGTAGGATACAAAATTAATATACAAAAGTCAGTTGCTTTGACCTGAGCCAGCAATGGACACATGGAATTTGAAATTAAAAACAAAATACCATTTACATTAGTGGCCCGTCCTTCAAATAAATTAAAGAAAAATGGGTCATAGACCTAAATGTAAAATGCAAAACTATAAAATTCCTAGAAAATAATGTTGATAGGAGAAAATCTGGATGATCTTGGGTTTGATCATGAGTTTTTTGATGTGACACCAAAGACATGATTTGTCAAAGATCTACTTAAGTTCAGTATTTCTGTTCACCTAAAACTGCTCTAAAATTAAATTCTGTTTTTAAAATAATGTAATAGGCAGTGTGTTGATGGGAATGAGATTTTTTTTTAAAAGTAGCAGACATTTAGAAAGAGCACTGGATGGGGAGCATAGAGAACCACGTCTAAACCGTGCTCTGCAGCTAATCAGCTGTACCTTGGGAAACAGCAACCCCCCAGGCTCCATTTGCTTGTAGAATCAAAGAAAGCAGGTGGAATAGCTAGTGTGAAAGGTCCCTCTTCGCCTCCTGCTTGCTCAGTTTGGGACTCAGCAACCGAGGCGACTCTTTCAGAGTCACATAGGTGGTGAAATTTCTGAGGAGCTGGACAGCTTCTCTTGCCCCAAATCATCACTTTCTCAACCTGATGTTATTAGATGTTCACTTTTCCGTGTTATAAAGTCCATCTCCTGGCACATACCAAAGTAAGGGATTAATCCTAGCCCCAACCCTGCTCCCTGGTATGCTTATTCTTAGGAACTGTTAGATCTTAAAGCATAAGGATAATTAGCATGTATTTTGTCAGGGTAAGGAAGTCCCAGAAAAAAAATCTGGTATATATATAAGCTGTTCAGTATATTTGTTAAGCAAATGGGTGAGTGAAACAATAATTGTAAAGAAGAGGACGTCAGGGGTAAGTAGAGCTGCAGGTGCATAGAACTATGTTAAATTCACGGAAGGAGGGATGAATCCTAGAAAAGGGTATGAGAGAAGCTCCAAAGACAGATTTGCCTTATTCACACTTATGCCTAAGACCCACCCTGAGAACACATTTCATCACCATTCTTTACCAGCATTCACTTACTAAGCAACTACCATGTGCCAGAAACTACTCAGCATCAGGAATTTAATGGTGAATGAACAAGAGGGATGATCTCTTTCTCATGGAGCTATTTGACAAAATGCACACACAGCTGAGTAGATACCAGACTTCCACTCACTTTCCTGTTCTTGGCATGCTTATATACTCACACCATTTCCAGAAAGAGTTTGTGTCCCTTTTATCCAACTTCCCAACAGTTTCTGCTTTGAAGACCAGCTAAAGTAAAAACTTTTTCTTCGTTTCCCTACTGTGAATAAATGCTGCCCCCTTCTGGATTATCGACAGAAGTATCAAAGACTGACTTCCAACAGTGCAAAGTTTTTTTTGAAGTTAGGGTTAAAAAGGATTTTACTTAAATCCAGTGGGGAGTTAGACGCTTGGGACGGTCAACTTGCCTGTCTGTATCTCAGGAGGGAAGAGAGGAACAGCATGGAATGAGAAAGGGGACTGAAGTCTGTGCTTTCTGACTCATTTCATGGCCCCGCCTTTCAAGTTCTCTAGACTTGGTACATGGTTATATATGGTTATATATGTTTTTGTTGCTCCTGCATATGTATTTACTTATACATTTCCTCTTCATTTTCCATCACATTAAGCCCATGTTGCCATCTCTTGCCTGTTCTTCTTGAGGACTCAAAGCATATTAAGAGCTTTCTCAACCAATCTCTCTAAATAACTGTGTCTCATGAGTTTTTTTTCTGTCTGATTGTCTGATATTCTCTATAGATCTCTGGATCAGGGAATTTAAAGTCCACTTCTCATGTATGAATTTAGGCCTATAGGATAGGAACAAACCTCATGCTGCTTTCTCTTTCATTCAGGCATCATTCAGTAATCAGGTATTCCCCATCTATTACATGTTGTGAATACAAAACAACAACAACAACAAACAACAACAAAAAAAACCTAAAAAAGTCAAGCTCTCTTTTTTCTATAAGTTATCATTATTGGGGAAGATAGAAAAGTAACTGCATAATCAGAGGCCACAGTGTGATGAGGGTGCTGATAGGGGAATTCTCAGAGCAGGGAAGGAGGCATCTAACTCACCCTGAAGGAGGGAGGAGGCTGCCTAGAGGAAGTGGTGCCTTGCCTTCCAGGTTCTTGAGGTTGCATGTGAAATAAAGACTTACAAATAAATGCAAGCAAACTTTCATAGACATTTCTATGCAACTCTTTGCCCCCTGAGAGGCCTTGGAGATTTGTTAATTTCAAAGTAAAAAATATCTCTTCAGTGACCAGTGAGATTCAAAGATAAAAACATCTAATATAATATGTTAGACCAAATTTTACATGTAAATAATTAATTCAGAAACATCAAGTTTAATAAATCTGTGATAGTATTTCATTTTCTTCTACTTGTATAATTGATATTTGTATGTTTATATAGCTTAAATTAGTCTCATAGTTTGTAAAGCCCGTTGCTTTACTGGTTATCTGTATTAGCTTGTGATTAGTAAACTCTGTAGGCTGTCTAGTAAAGAAAAAGCCAAAAATAAAATGAGAAAAAGACCTAAAAGTGGAAGATGAAATCAATGAACTTATACTTGCAAAGTATTCTGAGAATGAAGGCTATTCATCAATTAACAATGCCTCTAAGTCCATTTTTGTGTATTATAATGGAATGCATATTTAACTAAGAGAAATTTGACTAGGGGAGAAAGAGTTAATTCTTGAATAGGTCTTGGGAAAATTGGTTAATCCCCCCAATATCCAGAAACAGGGCTGCCTCCAGCTCACATAGTATCTTTGTACTAATTAGAAAAAGCATCCCCCACCCCAACACACACACACTAGGCTTGGTGAACAGAAGTGGAATGGATCTCAGCCCTCTCTTACCCTTTAGTCTGGCCTCCTTATGTGCTGAATGGCCTGCCTAAGTATATGCAGTTGCTCTGGCCAAGTATCTAAACAGTAAAAAGGAGTTCATATTTGTTTTGTGAACCTCCCAAGGTTGATGCAAGGATCTCATGAAAGAAGAGAACTTGCCATTGCTAACCTGACATCTGCTGTGAGTGTCATTCAGAATGGCCCGAGGATGTCCATGTTCTGTGAAGCACAACATTGAATTCTTAGAAACCTTCTTTCGTTTGTGAGCAACATTCCAAACAGCGAAGTGCAGTCTTTTCAGAGCATCCTGAATCCTGATGCCTCGCTCTGCAGGTGGCTACAGGAGAGAGCTGTGCTGACAACTGAGGGCAAAAGGTGCTGAGAATCACCACTGACCTGTAAGGACACCAGAGGCACCTGCTGAGCCAGGATCTCATCTTCCTTTGGTATTCCTTCACTTCTCAACCTCTGCCATTCCTCCTAGAAGAATTAGCTCAACATGTATCTGTTTCAAAAATATTTCCAGTAAATAAGTTTTACATTTTATGATTCATTTAATGTAGCAGAATTCAAATTACTATGTAAAATAATCAATTTTCACCCCTTAGGCCAAAGCCGAAGGTGACACTAATTTTACTCCTACACACACACACACACCCAACACATAGGTGCATGCATACACACACGCATGCACGCATGCATGCATGCACACACACACACTCAAACATACCAGGTATGCTCCCACCTTTGGGTCTGTGAACGTATAG
Source organism: Murina feae (assembly GCA_004026665.1). NCBI lineage: Eukaryota > Metazoa > Chordata > Mammalia > Chiroptera > Vespertilionidae > Murina > Murina feae. The sequence goes on from PVJC01020946.1 coordinate 21,967, forward strand.
TGTTTCTGGCTGGGATGATCCTCTCTGCATATCCACATGAGTAGCCCCTCCCCACATAAGTCTCTGTGGTTTGGTTTAATGACACTGATGTGCAATACATAATTATTGAATTGAATTGGACGCTAAAGGTGGTGGGAATCATTGACCTGTAAGGTTAATTTAAACTTACTATATCTTTGTGAATTACCTGAAAAGGTCTCTACAATTATGCCTCTATTATTCACATGTAGCTTAAATGAGTTATCAGTATTTTTTTCCAAATATTTATGCAGACAAATCAACTCCTCCACTTGCTTTTAACTTCTAGAGTTATAGTGTGCATGTGAGACATGTGTGTAAGAATATCTGAAATTATTAGGAGCACCCAAGGCAGTAGGATAGAAGTGTAAGATGAAACAGGTAAACAGGCTAATAGATGAGTGGAGGGCGACCTTAATCTAGAGGCATTGGGCAGCTACTCCTCTTGTAGCCTTGAAGCACTGCTTTCTCATGTACCTCTTTATCCCCTGATTCCAGCTCTTTCTAAAGAGATGCTCAGAATTACTTGGATTGGCCAAACTATGGTGAAAATCTGTTTTAAAAAGACCAGCACCTGAAAATTTTAGCATTGGGTTTCAAGTTTGCATAGGCAATCTCTCAAGTGTTTAATAGACCATAATATTGTTGCAAAGCCTGTAGCTACATCTAGGACATCCAAATTTTAGGACAACTGCTCTTTTAATTTTCTACTTAACAATATAACTTTAGGATTATGACTCTAATGACATTACCTGAGTCTCAGCTCAGATTTACCACTTACTAGGAGTGAGACTTTAGATAAGTTACAAAACTTCTCTAGGTCTTGGGTTTTTGTATGTTAAAAAAATAAAAATAAGTTACAATGCTTACTCATGATGGAAGAGGCTGGAGGGACTTTGAGACAATGTCAGGAAGAAAGCAAGGCCCAAATGCTCTGGCTCCTGATGCTCCAATGCTCTGCAGGATCCCAGCACAGTGCAGGCAGCGGGTTCCCATCCCCCATTTAGAGGAGACAGAGGGGCAGGAGGAGCCTCACTCCAGCCTCTCTCACAATGGGAAACCTTTCTAGGCTGCTTCAGAACACTCAGCCCTACCAACCTGGAGAATGCAATAGGAATGATTGATACATTACAGCCTGATGATGCTGGTGGGCAGGAGGAAGGGATCAGGAGAGAGCTTGGCAGAACTGGTCACCACCAGAAGATATAACGGGATTGCTTTCTTGAGTTATTGAGAATTAATGAGATGGCATTGTAAAGTGCCTGGCACAATGTCTGGCATGACAAAAACGTAGTAAATCTTAGCTATAAGTATTACTAGAATAGAAAGTGTTTAGTGTGCCCTTACATATTTCTCCTGCAGTGACTCTTTGCTTTGCCCTTCTATCCAGAAGGGTTACTTTAAAACCCTATTGAAACTGCTTCCTTTGTAGATCACTGCAGGAGGGTGGTAGAGACCTTGATGTTGGTATCATGAGACTGCCAGATTCTGACCTTAACCTTAACTTGTGATGAGAGCAGGAGCTTGTGGTGAACTGTGCCAGCATCTTCATGTGATGGTTAAAACCAGACCTAATCTTGCCATCACCTGCTGCCACTGTCTGCCATATGGAACTGTGTGTGCTTTTGTCATTCATTCTCTTCCTTTCATTTGCTGTTTTTCCTCTTCAGAATACCAGTTCTTCAAAGTGAAGGGAGAACCAACATTTACTTAGTTCTCACTCTATGCTGGAAACTGAGCTAGTAACTCTAGCTCACTACAACCATTTTATACCCATTTTAGAAATGAGAAATTGAGGTGGAGAGGTTAAACAATTTGTGCAAAGTTGAACAGTTACCAAGCCAGTTGGAGATTCCATTCCTTTTGCTCTAAAGTCCTCCACTCTTTGTAAAAGGCTGCTCCTTAGGAACCCAAAGAGGATTTTACTCTCAGTGCCAAGAAAACTATTACCCCTACTCCAAAACTCTCTCCCTCTCTTCTCCTTATCATAACCCTCCTTATTTTCCAGGTGTTAGCAAAATGCCATGTTCTCCACATCTCTTATCATGCTGCAAAGTAATTGTCTTGCAAGATTGTTTAACATCTGTGTAAATGCAACATTCTAAGGGCATGTGTTATTATATGTCTAACATAAGGTGACCAGACGGCCCGCTTTTGGTGGGACAGTCCCGATTTGTAACAATTTGTCCTGTGTCCTGCGGCATTTTAAAAAAGTCCCGATTACTCTTTGTAATATTTTAAGTAATAATAAAAAAGAAAAAAAGAAACAAAATACTCCCCACCCCCGTCAATGGTGTACCGCTTTAAACACTGTCCTTGACACTAATGAAAAAGGAAAAAATATTCAAAGCCAGCAAGATTATTCTACAGAAAAGAATCTTCTCTAAAGTTACCCATGGTCACTACTCCTTTGATTTATAGAAATAGACTGACAAAAGCAAGAAAAAAATACAGGCATTTATTTAGTCTCTGTTTTGTGATGAGGAGATCAACTCTTCTAAGTTATATAACTGAGGTCAGTAGAATCACAAGAGAAATGCACTAAATCCATAGTCGTGCAGGACTGGGGCTACTGCATTGTCCAGGGAGTTAAGTGGCAAGCACACACACTCAATAGTGAAAGGATTCCATACTGAAAGGACAGTGATTGCAAACAAGAACTCCACATATGAGCTACATCCAAAGTTTTTAGAAAAACCCTACTTATTTGCTCAGAGAAGCTGCAAATTCTTTAGTCATGTCCATGTTTACCCTATCAAGTTTTCCCCTATCAAGTTTTTCTATTCTGTCAATCAACTGCATTTTGACAGTCACAAAATGTTAAGACAGTTATAAACTGATCAGGTTTGCCAGTTAGTCAATCAGACCTAGTTAATTTCTATTTTGTACCAAAGAACACAATCTTCCTGATTTTCTAGGCATGGAATAGTGATACTACCTTAGAAAAAGTGCTTTCCTAGGGAGAGACCATGAAGCCATTGAGAAGAAGAGAGCATAGAATCTAAGTTTCCATGATCTTCCCAGGAGTGTGTGAGAAGGGAACCAGGAGGACCTGTGACTCTATATAACTTCTCCTGCTGGGTAGCCTATCAACTTAGGATCTGGAATTACCAATCTTGGCTCAACTGTTTGAAATAACAAAAGCATGTGTTTTGGAGTTGAAAATACTTGGGTTTTCATTGAGATTTTTTTCATTTACTAGCTACATGACTTTGGATACAACCTTTCTAAGCTTCAGTACCTTCATAGTTAAAATGTGGAACAATATCCACTTCAAAGGAGTACCCTAAATTTTAATACATTTAATGCTTATCCATATTTATGTAATACTTATCTGTATTTACTTCTTACCTGAAATCTATGTATTATACAACATCCAGGAAAACTGTAAATAAGATAGGTGAGGTCCCAGAACTCACGTAGCTTCTTAGAGAAATAATATGTTGAGCTATTATTAACTCTGTAATGGACTGAAGGGGTCCATTTGCCTGTGTGCCTCAAAGCCCAACACGACACAAATAAGAGTTTGCAGTGAAGAAAATAAGGATTTATTAAGGAGATGATGCCATGCCCAGAATCACAGGTAGCTCATGCTCAAAGGCCTGGCTCCCGGATGGCTTCCAGGGGATGGATTACATAGGGGGAAAATCATTAGTCATGGCGACTAAAGGACTTAGGGTTGTGGTCTATTCTCATTGATTGGTACTAGGGGATGGGTGGTTGAACATTGTACCTGGTCCTGATGTCAGCCATGGAATTTTTTCCCCTACTTCACAAGATTTATTATGTAGGATCGTTCTGCTTTTCTGGGTCTAGAGCTAAAACACAAGTGAGGGCAAGATATTGTCTTTTGTTTGATTGAAAACTCTGTCTCTGTCATCAATAGATCCAGGACCTTATTCCTAAGACTACTGGATGCTGACCAGAACCTCACTGTCCTGAGCAATGATTACATAAGGGAGAGGGAGGTAGGTGAGTCAGGGTGCTGGGTAAGGCCAGTTTGAATCAAAGAAAAAGAAATCAAAATAAATCCCAGATCAGAGAAAAATAAGGTTTCCACATGGTACAGTCACAACCACAGGAAGTCTGCAAAGTATGGATAAAGAGCCCATGTGAGCAGGCAGGCTGTCGGGGACCATCCCTAGGTTAGAGAAGTACATTTAAGTCAAGAACTTGCAGCTTTGCCGTGAGCACAGGAAACATGTCTCTGTAAAAGGGAACAGCAAGGGTGAAGACTCTGTGACAGGAAAGACCGTGTGCATCCTCAGGGCTGAAAGAAGGCCCGGCCTGTGGTCAGCAGTCGGATTATAGAGCAACTGTATTCTGGGGGCAATGAGAGGTATGAAACGATTTCTAAGAAAAGGAAGGACATGACCTGAATTGCATTGGTGTGTGTTTTTTCAGTGGTTTTTTTTTAATATTTGCAATTATCACAAACTTACAGAAAAGCTGCCAAGTATAGGAAAGAAACCTTATTTATTTCCTGACTATTTTTAAAAAAGAATATAAACTACACGAACATAAATTACACCTGTAAATAAAAGTGGAATATCCATGTGGCTACTACATTATTAAATGTTGAATCACCTCAATGTTGTTTTAAAAGTCTACAAGAATACAGAACTACAACACCAAGTAAATTATACACACACTAGCATTTCAGCTTCACATTTTTACACAGAGCACCCCCACACAATCAAGAACTTAATCCCACCCTAATTTCTTTCTTGCCGTTAGTGTTGTAGAAATCCTAGCATATCATAGATTAGGGGCCCGGTGCACAAAAATTTGTGCACTTGGGGGAGTCCTTCAGCCCGGCTTGTGCCCTCTCACGATCTGGGACCCCCTAAGGGGATGTCCACCTGCTGGCGTGCCTGGCCAGCCTGGGTGAGGGCTGATGGCTGTTTGCAGGCTGGCCAAAGCTCCCATTGACCCAATGTCCCAGCGAGGCTGGCTGAAATCAGGTTTCTGAGGTTTATTTATCTTCTATAATTAAAACTTTGTTACCTGGAGTGGAGGCCTAGGCAGGCAAGAAAGCCTCCTGTCTGCTTCAGCTCCATGGCTTCTATAATTGAAACATTATTCCTTGAGCAGAGGCCCAGCTGGCCTAGGCAGGCAGTTGCAACAGAAGCCTCCTGTTTGCTCTAGCTCCGTGGCTACCAGCCTCCATCTTGGCTGGGTTAATTTGCATACATCCACTCTGATTGGCTGGTGGGCGTGGCTGGCTGATGGGCATGGCTTGGCTGGTGGGTATGGCTTAGGTGTTTCAGAGTAATGGTTAATTTGCATATTGCTCTTTTATTAGATTAGATGTTTGGTGTCTAGCAGTTGTGATCACTAATTAGCTCTTTGAACTTGGACACTGAGGAAGTTTACTCTGTTCCCAGGTAATGCTGGTCACCTGCCTGCTTTCTTGTTCCTGTGGACAATGATTTTCAGACATTTTAAATCCTGTGCTACTATAGATAACAGAATTTGAGCATACACATGTATGTTTATTTATTTTAAAGTATATCCATAAGGTATACCAATACATGGTATTAATACACTGTATATTATTTCTAACCATGTCCCTTTTTCATCTAGTCAGTATCAGCCAGATGAAACATAAGTCAGATCATATCACTTTTAAAACATAAGTCAGATCATATCTCTAAAAACCTCTAATGGTTCTCTGTCTCAGAACAAAAGCCTAAGTCTTTTGTTGTTAATCCTCAACAGAGAATTTTTTTCATTGATTTTTAGAAAAAGTAGAAGAGAGAGGTGAGAGAAAGAGAGAGAAATATCAGTGTGAGAGAAACACATCAATTGGTTGCCTCCTGCAGGTGTCCTGACCAAGGCCAGGGATCGAGCCTGCAACTGAATATGTGCCCTTGACCAGAATCAAACCTGGGACCCTTCAGTCCACAGGCCTATGCTCTATCCACTGAACCAAACCAGCCAGGGCAAAAGCCTAAGTCTTTACAATGGTCCTCGTACAACCTGGCCCCCACCTATTGGTCCCCTTTACTGACTCCATTCAAGGCACACTGGCCTTCTGACTGTTCCATAAGTATACATGGCATAATTCTGATTCAAAACCATGGCATGAAATATCAGAGCTAGAGCAGGGTAAAAAGGGCATTCACACAGGAGGGAAGAGAGTAGCTTGGTGTGATCAAAGGAAATATCATTAGTAAAGGGACAAATGGATATTGTGTGACATCTGATAGGATGCAATAAGAATACAGCATCACTTTAGTGATATTCCTGCCAAAGGTTCATAACCTGAGGGTCTAATCTAATCTAATCTAATCACGAGGAAACAATAGACAAACTCAATTGAGAAGCATTCTATAAAATAGTTGGCCTACAATTGTCAAAAGGCACAAAGTCATGAAATTCAAGAAAATATTAGGCACCTCCTCCAAACTGAAGAAATCTAAAGAGACATGTCAACTAAATTACTGGATTTAGTAGGATTCTGACTTTGATATTTTCACTATAAGGACATTATTGGGACAACTGATGAAACAATTGGGTTTTAAGGATCAGTTGGTAATAATGTGTCAATATTTATTTCCTGATTCTGGTAGTTAATATTCATTTCCTGATTCATAGCAGAATGTCTTGTTTGTAGAAAATACACAATAAATATATCTGAGGTAAGGGAGCAACAGGTCACCAAATTACATTTAAATGGCTCCAGAAAAAAAAAAAA
>PVJC01020947.1:0-28630 GCA_004026665.1 Murina feae
CACAGCACTGACCCTCTGCCCTGTCACCTCAGGAGCTCCCAGGGCTTGTGGCCTTGATGGTCCTGGACCGTGGCCCTTAAGAAGCACAGGTCATGTCACCCTCCTGTGCTCCCAACACCAGCAGGAGTCCCTCCTGGGCTGCTCAAAGCCATTCCCTTGGTTCTGGGGATCTGAGGCTGGTCACCCTCCAAGCCACTGGCCAAGACACTGAGCCAGAGGACAGGCAGGGTGTGTGCAGGTGCGGGGTGGGGGTGGGCGGGGCACAGGCACGCACTCCCCACTGTTCCTCGAGTTCACACAGTCTGCTCCCCAAGGCCCGGCTGCAGGCACAGCAAGGACCCCTCTGCTCCGGTCCCCAGCACTTGCTTACGTGCCTCTATCTGAGAAATGCTCAGACTCCATTCTGCCTCTAAAAGGGGGTGTCTGAGCCCTGGCTGGTTGGTGCGGGCAGAGTGTCGGCCTGTGGACTGAGGGTCCCGGGTGTGATGTCGGTCAAGGCACATGACCAGGTTGTGGGCTTGACCCCCAGTGGGGGGCATGTAGGAGGCAGCCAATCAGTGATTCTCTCTCACCATTGATGTCTTTCTCTCTCTCCCCCTCTCCTTTCTTCTCTGAAATCAATAAAAATATATTTAAATAAAGGGGTGTCTGAGTTAGTCAATGGAGCGATGGCTGTGGGCCTCAGCATCCCCACCTCTAAATGGGGTCCCCCGTCTTTCTGAAGGCTGCTGGGAGGCCCTACTTGAGCCACGTCAGAAGTGCACACAGGTCACCCCAAGGATTCAGCACCTCAGGAGGCTGCACCACAGGCATGCGGAGGCCCCCAGGCCCGGAGCAGGCCAGCGTGAGCACCCCGCTCCGAGCCATAAGGAGCGCCGCTCCCTCCCGCCCAGCTGGGAACTGAATCCCAGAAGCTCTGACTAGCGAGCCTTCTCCAGGCTCAGGCTCCCAATTATGGCAGCTGCAGCTGAGCTTAATCAATCTTCCTTGAAGCGGCCCAACCCCAAGACTCCTCCAGAGGGAGGGGGAGGTGCTCGCACAGGACACTCAGCAGCGGGCTGACACACGCCTGGAGCGAGCTGAATGCTGCAGGCCCCTCCCCGCCTCTCCATCTGCCCTGGCTGAGCTGAAGCTCTGCAGCCAGGGCAGAGGGGGTGAGGGGCTCCCGTCTGCAGGGCGTGTCCAGGCCATCTGGAGGGAGTCGTGCTCTCCTGCTGCCCCCAGGCCGGGCAGAGGAGATGAGGTCTTGTCTTCCTGCCACCAGAAAGACCGCGTACACCTGGGTGCTGGCCTCTGCCCCTCTGCCCTGCACAGCCCTGTGCCAGTGGGCGCCTGCGTCCAGAGCAGGAAAAAGGACGACTTTCGTGGGACTCACTGATGGCCGATGGGGGAGGCCCGGAGCATTAGCGACCTCAGGCCGCAGGATGAAAAAGCCAGAACGCGTCCCCAGGCGCTTCAGACACAGCGCCACTGCCACTGGGCTCCACCTGCCAGCAGCCGGCTCTCCACGAGGCCGAGGACCAGGCTGGGCGCTGCGCACACTGTGCCTGGCTCCTGCACAGCTGTCACCTCCACGCCTCCAGGAACTGGCAATGCGAACTAGATGGATTTGCCCCGAGTAGGTGTCAAGATAAAAATTGAGGACCGGTCCAGACCTGAGTGGGGGTAACCTGCAGGTCTCTTGCCATAGGACAACGCACACAGGACAACAACGATGTGAACTGCAGGCCAACCTCCCCATTGCTGGGGCGGGCTCGGACCAGCCGCACCACGACCCCCCCGCGGTCAGGGCTATGGCCTGGCAGGTCAGCGCGCGCGGGCAGGTGTCCTCTCGGAGCCTGGGACACATGCTCCCGGTGAGCGGGTGGTGCGTGTGCAGGAGCAGGTCTGAGCCAGAGGAGGGGAGGTGGGGGCAGGGACAGGCGAGGCCCTGGCTCCCGGACGGGCTCACCTGCAGGGTGAGGTGCTCCAGCTGCGCCTCCAGCCTCCGCTTGTCCTTCTCCAGGCGGCTGCGCTCCTCTTCCAGCTCCTCCACCTTCACCCTGTGGGGAGAGGCCGTGACACCACCGCCCTCGCGGGGAGAGGTCACGAGAGAGGCCCCAAGTTCTGCTCTCAAATACACATACGTGAGATTATGGTGTCCATGGAGGACGTTAAAGGCCCTGTAGAGGCCCAGGCAGAGGCTGGCGGGTACCACGGCCTCTGTTCCAATGGAGAAGCCCTGATGGGGAGGAAGTTCCGGGGCCAGAGGCGGGACAGGTGGAGCCCACGTGAGAGGAGGAGGCATGACGAGAAGTGACGAGGAGCAGAGAGGCTCTGGGGCTCTGGGGAGTGCCCTCCCTCTGGGCCTGGAGACCCCCAGAGGGGCCCCTGTGCGGGGCGGGGTCACCTCCAGGAGGCCCCATCCCTTGGGCACACTGTGCCTCTGAGGCCCTTTTGAAAACAGGGGATTCGGATTCTGAAGGCTCGTGAGTGAATGTCCTCAAGGGCTGGATTCGAACCAGTGTCTGTCAGCTGCAGACATTTAATAAAATGGCACAGTCCGGCCCTAACCGGTGTGGCTCAGTGGATAGAGCATCGGCCTGTGGACTGAAAGGTCCCGGGTTCGATTCCGGTCAAGGGCATGTACCTTGGTTGCGGGCACATCCCCAGTAGGAGGTGTGCAGGAGGCAGCTGATCGATGTTTCTCTCTCATTGATGTTTCTAATTCTCTATCCCTCTCCCTTCCTCTCTGTAAAAAATCAATAAAATGTATTTTAAAAAATAAAATAAAATGGCACAGTCCACCTTGCTGTGCGAGCATCTCACACAGGGGCATTCCTGCCTGTCCCCCTTTCCAGGCACCTGGTACCTGGTCGAAGGAGAGGGGAAGAGAGTGCACATGTGAGTGTGTATGTGTGCATGCATGTGAGTGTGCTGTGAGAGGCTGTGTATGTGAGTGTGCACGTGAATGTGTGCACATGTGAGTGTGTAGAAATCCGCTGGAGGAGGTGGTGCTCTCTTGCCTAAAGCATCTGTAAGGAACATGCCATAACCGGGACCCTGAGAGTAGAGTGACTTGGGGACAGGTGCCGTGGGAGCTGCCTGGGGCTGCAGGGGCGGGTGGGGCCCAACTCCCAAGGGTCCTGGACACCCCTCCCACCCCGTGCCTGCTGGCTGCCCACACTAAGAGCTTGGTGGTGCCACACTGTCACTGCTGGTGCCTCTGTCCTCTCGTCCGCCAGCCGCTCTGTCCCGCACTGAGCATGGCAGGCTCACTGCAAACATCGGTGGCCACTGTCAAAGTCCTCGGCAGGGACGGCATGGGAGGGTGACCCCAGCTCGGCACTCACAGGAGGGTCCTGCGTGGCCCGAATGCCTGCCCCTCGCCCTGTGTTGAAGCCCTAACCCAGGGTGTGGTTCGGCGTGGAGTTTGGGAGGTAAACGTTTAGAAAGGTCCTGAGGGTGGGGCCCGGGCAAGCTGCAAGCAGGAGGTAAGGGCTCTGGGAGGTGGGGCTCAAAGGGAAGAGTGTGCTTCTGGAAAGGGCTCTGGGAGGAGGTGGCTGGGACCGTATCGTGGTGGACATGGCTATCTGTGCTCTTGGCGCCTGCGGACGCCTATGTGCCGAGGAGGCTGAGCGACATGTTCAAGAGGCTGGCCCCACTGCTGACAGTCAAATGTGAGACGCAGGAGACGGACCGAGGAGGGAGCGGGGGGTCTGGTGGGACAATAAGGTGCTCACACTGGGTTGCCTCTGCCCCCCAGACCCTCAGTGTCGTAGGAGATAGCAGGCCAGCAGACGGCCACCACTATGGTGTCGGGAGACAGAGACTGAGGGGCACAGGGTGCCGGACGCAGAGATGAGGCACAGGGAGCCCTGGTGCCCTGGGCCCGCTGTGCTGGGCGAAGAAGCAAGCCTGCAGGTGACTCAGAGACACTAATGCCAGGGGTGCCCATCCTGTGGGCGTGAGCCTGAGAGGAGGAGGACGGAGGGCAGGGAGCTCTCCGCGCTACGTCTCCAGCTGTGCTGGAGTCACCACCATTCTGCTCTGAGCAGCGGCTGCATCAGGACCAGACACAGGCGGCTGCAGAGCCGGCCAGACCTGCCCCGAGAGGGGTGCGGCCCCCGTGCAGGGCGAGTGCACAGACCACACCCCATTGCATTTGCTCCTCAAAGCCAAGCTCCCCAGGACACGGGACGGGGAGGGATGCTCCGAGACCCTAGGAGGCCGCACTATGCTGGCACGAACCAGACAAGGACAGCGCAGTAACGGAGAACGTGGCCCGACAGCCCTCGCGAACACGGGCAGAGTCAACAACAAGACATGGCAGGCTGAGTCCCTAACACACAGGGAGAAAGAACAACACATCACTCCAGGAGGTTTATCTCGGATGTCAGCTCTTCAGCTCCGACAAACACACCAACGTCGCCGACCGTACGCCAAGTCTAAAAGGAAAACACACGAGACCCATCACTCACGTCAAGGAAAAGCGGGACCTGAGAAAACGGACCACGCGCTCATGATCGCGGAGATGACATGGAACCTGCACACTGCGACCCAGCCGCCAGCACACCTCCCGCAAACATCACGCTCAGGGGGAAGCCCTCGGGGCCCCCCAGGCGCCTGGCCGAGCCTGCCCCTCCCTGCATCCCATGCCGAGGTCATCGTCAGCGCAGGACGCCCGCTCGGAGAACTAAACAAGCCTGACCAAGTTTACAGACAACAGAGTATCTACTTGGAAAACTGCAAGGAATCAACCAAAAATAAAGACTTTTCAAAAACCCTTAGAAAACTGGGTAAGGTTGCAGGACACACGGTGAACAACTAAAAAAGCCAATTCCCGCCCGGCCGCCATGGCCCAGGGGCTGAGCATCGACCTAGGAACCAGGAGGTGGCATTTCAATTCCGGTCGGGGCACAGGCCCGGGTTGCAGGCTCGATCCCCAGGGTGGGGCGCGCAGGAGGCAGCCGGTCCACGATTCTCTCTCACCATGGACGTTTCTCTCTTCCTCTTCCTCTCCCTTCCTCTTTGAAGTCAATAAAAATATATTTTTTTAAAAAACGAATAAAAAAAAAGAAAAACCAAATCCCTTCTATGTAATGATGAGGTGCAATGGTGAACCACAATGAAGCAGCCTGCAGTGGGCGCAAGACACCCCGAGGGATGGACCTGCCAGGCGACGACAGGGCCTGCGCTCGGGCTGCGCCCAGATTTTCGTGACCGTAAATTGCGCTGCTGTGAGCGTAGGGCGCATGCATCCTTTCTGATCGGTGTTTATTTCTTAGGATATATGCCTAGAAGGGGGAATCACTGTGTCACATGGCAGTTCCGTGTTTAATTTTTGGAGGAAACTCTACTGTTCTCCACAGTGGCTGCACCAGTCTGCGTTCCCACCAGCAGTGCACGTGGGTTCCTTTTCTCCACATCCTCGCCAGCACTTGTCGTCTGTTGATTTGTGGACGGTAGCCATTCTGACAGGTGTGAGATGGCATCTCGTTGCCATTTTAATTTGCATCTCTCGGATGATCCGTGGCTTTGAGCATGTTTTCATGTCTCTTGGCTTACTCTATGTCCTCTTTCGAAAAGGGTCTATTTAGGTCCTTTGCCCATCTTAAGTTGTTTGTCTTCCTTTTGTTAAGTTGTATGAGTTTCCTTATATATTTTGGAGATTAACCCTTCATGGGATATAACATTGCCAAACATGATCTCCCATGCAGTGGGCTCGCTTTTCGTTTTGTTGATGGGCTCGTTTGCTGGCCAGGAGCCTTTTATTTTGATGTCCTATTTGTTTACGTTCTCCTTAGTCCCTTTGCTCTAGTAGATGCATCTGTAAACATGTTGCTACGAGAGGTGTCTGAAATTTTGCCGTGTATGGTTTCTTCTAGAATTTTTATGGTTTCATGACTTACATTTAAGTCTTTTACACATTTTGGGTTTATTTGTGTGGATGGTGTAAGTTGGTCTAGTTTCATTTTTTTGCATGTATCTGTCCAATTTGCCCAACACCATTTATTGAAGAGATTCTTGATTCCATTGTGTGCTCTTGCCTCCTTTGTCAAATATTAAACTTGAGTGTAATGGCTTGGGTCAATTTCTGGATTCTCTGTTCTGTTCCACTGACCTATATGCCTGTTCTTGTGCCAGTACCAGGCTGTTTTGAGTATGATGGCTTTGTAGTATAGCTTGATACTGGTACTGTGATTCCTCCAATCCCTTCTATATAATGACTAGGGGCCTGGTGCACAAAAATTTGTGCACTTGGGGGGGGGGGTCCCTCAGCCCGGCCTGTGCCCCTCTCACAGTCTGGGACCCCTCGGGGTATGTCCACCTGCTGGCGTACCTGGCCAGCCTGGTGAGGGGCTGATGTCTGTTTGCAGGCTGGCCAAGCCCCCCAGTGGGAACCCTCACCCCATGGGGGTGTGGCCAGCCTGGGTGAGGGGCTGAGGGCCGTTTTCAGGCTGGACACAGCCCCTTCAGGGTTCGGGTCCCCACTGGGGTGCCTGGCCAGCCTGGGTGAGGGGTTGAGGGCTGTTTTCAGGCTGCCCACAATCCCTTCACAGTTCAGGTCCCTACTGGGGTAACTGGCCAGCTTGGGTGAGGGGCTGAGGGTCGTTTTCAGGCTGCCCACAGCTCCCAGTGACCCAACGTCCCAGTGAGGCTGGCTGGAATCAGGTTTCTGAGGTTTATTTATCTTCTATAATTGAAACTTCATTGCCTTAGGCAGAGGTCCAGCAGGCAAAGGCAGGCAGTTTCCTCCAAACAGAAGCCTCCTGTTTGCTATAGCTCCGTGGCTGCCGGTCGCCATCTTGGCTGGGTTAGTTTGCATACAGCCGCTCTGACAGGCTGGTGGGCGTGGCTTAGGTGTTTCTCGGAGTGATGGTTAATTTGCATATTACTCTTTTATTAGATTAGATGAGGTGCAATAGTAAACCACAATGAAGTAGCCTCACAGTGGCTATAAGACAACACACTGCGGGATGAATCTGCCCAAACATCAAGGACTGTGCCTGAGTAAAACGCTGAGGAGAAATCAGGCCTGTGCAAGGGAGGGCACATGTGTGGAGTGGGACCCCCAGGGATGCAGCTCCTCCTGACTGCGGCCAGGTCACCACAGCTGGCACCTGCGCTGAGTCAGCATTCATAGCGGAAGCCAGGAGGATGAGCATGAACAAGCAGCCTGAGGAGCAGGAATGGAACCAGAGGAATCACACTGATGGGTCCTCGAACTGATCACAGACTGCAGAGATGGAGACTGTGGTGAGGGGATGAACCTTGGCCAAGACAGCCAATCAGAGCCTGGAACAGGAACATGGCGACTCACTGTGACAAGGGCACGGGGTCAGGGAGGACGCAGCCTTTACTACCTGGTTCTGAGCCACCCAACACCTTCAGGCAAAAAATAAAACAATGTAAACCTCTACCAAAATCTCACATCTCACACAAAACGTACTTGAGCGTGGATTTGAGATTTGCTTATTACTTTTTTAGTAATTCTTTATTATTGAAAAGATTACATATGTCCCCCTTTTTCCTCCATTGACCCCCTCCAGCCTGCCCCTCCCACCTCTGCCGCCTCGTCTCCCCCAGGCCTTCATCACCCTGTCATCTGTGTCCATGGATGATGCATATACACATACAAGGTCTCTGGTTGATCACTTCCCACCCCACCCCTGCCCCCGCCTTCCCTCCGAGATTTCGCACTCTGTTCCCTGTTCCATGTCTCTCGGTCCACTCCGTTCATCAGTTTATTTTGTTAACTGGATTCCACATGTGAGATCATGTGACACTTGTCTTTCCCTGACGGACTTATTTTACTTAGTATGATCCTCTCCAGGTCCCTCCATGCCATCTCAAAGGGTAAGAGATTCTTCTTTCTCAAAATTGCTGCAGCTGTTCGGGCTCTTTTTTGATTCCGTATACATTTTTGGAGCGTTTGTTCTAGGTCCATTAAACATGCCGCTGGGATTCCATGGTGAGTGCATGGAGTCTGCAGAGTGCCTTGGGTAGCACGGACATTGTAACGATGTTGATTCTACCAACCCATGAACACGGTATGTTCTTCCACTTGTGTAGATCTTCCTCTATCTCTTTTTTCCACGACCTATAGTTTTCTGAGTACAGGTCTTTTGCCTCCTTGGTTAAGTTTATTCCTAACTTAATTTTTTGTTGCAATGGTAAATGGGACTGTTTGTGTAGTTTCTCTTTCTGAGAATTCATTACTGGTGTATAAAAAAGCCATTGATTTTTGGGTGTTGATTTTGTATCCTGATACACTGCCAAATTCATTTATTAAATCTAGTAGTTTTTTTGGTGGTCTTTAGGCTATTCACATGAATAATGAGAATTTTACTTCATCCTTTCCAATTTGAATGCCTTTTATTTCTTCTTGTTGTTGGATTAGAGACTTAAATGTAAAATGAGAAACCATAAAACTTTCAGAAAAACACAGGTGAAAATCTTTGATACTTAGGGTCAGGTAAGGAGTTTTCAGACTCGGCACTGAAATGATCAATTGGACTTTACCAAAATTAGGAACTTCTGTTGCATTAAAGACACTGATAAGAGGAAAAGACAAGCTAGGGACTGAGGGCCAAGATGCGCTGACCAGACTGGCGAATGGAAATGCCAAGAACACAAGGAACGTGCCAAAGTCAAAGGAAGGAGCTGGGGGTAGACCCGCATGGCCGCAGGCAGAGGACGCGCCGAGGACTGAGCCGCCGGGAAATAGGCGACGCTAAGAGGAGGCCCAGCACACGCAGTGCCGACACGGAGGACACACAGAATCCAACCTCTCCCCACCCACCCGCTGCCCTCAGCTCCACTCAGGCTTACGCGTGGCCTCGGAATGGCGCCCGGCCCTCCCCGAGTGTGGGCACTGGAGCCACGCCGCCGGCTCCCGTCACAGCTGCTCCAGGCACAGCGCCCACAGCAAGCAGAGCCCTCAGTAGGCGGGCGGGCGATCCACGGCCTCACAGGTGCTGAGCTGGCATGGGACCAGGTGAGGAGCAGTCGCCCACTGTCCTGTCGGCCCCACGTGGCTCTCCACGGGAAAGGCCGGCCCTCCCCTGGGCCAGCTCCTCAGCCCTGCGCTCAGCTCTGTCGGTGACAAACGGTCATGGTTTCCTTCACCTGACAGCACCGACGTCCCTCCACCCCCGAAGGACACTTCTTCGCCCGCCGCTGACAGCTCTCCCCCTCGGAACCTGGTTAAGTGTGTGCGCGGCATCCCGGCCTCCGGTGGCGGACGAGACCTGGTCGCTGTCACTCGTGCTGCTCCCTCGCTCCTGTCGGCTGCTCCTGTGTCTTTGACTCAGGGACCAACGGCAGGTGTCATGGGTGGCTTTCTAGGGTGGGCTCACCCATACTCGGCTCCTGGGATGTGCCCGCTGCCCATCGGGGTGTCGTGCCTGCCCACCTCCCCGCCCCCAACGGGACTCCACCTGGAAGGCTGCCTGGCTCTATCTCCAGGACCTGCGGCTCTGTCCTCGCTGCTCCTTCCCGGTCGGCCTCCCCTCGGACAGTGACTGCTCCCGACCTGCCTGAGTCACACCTCTGCTCTGGGACCTGCTGCTGGGCCAGCCAGCGAGCTGCTACCCTGGTGACTGTTGTCAGACTGCCCAGGTCTGCACTTCCTGTCGATCCTTGAAAAACACTTCTTTCTGTCCTTTTGCCGAGGACACACTTTTCCTTTTGTTGACAAGGATGCGTGCTTCAATGGCGCCCTTTGGCGGCACCGGCTCTAACGCCCTGGCTCTCGGCTGGGGTTCCTGGCGCTGGGCGTGAGGAGAGGCTGTGTCCCGGTCACTCTGGGCCCCACACTGTGAGGTCTGTGTCCCTGTGCCTCCGGCCGACGGCCCTCTCAGGCGGGGCTGTCCCAGGGCTGCCGATGGGTGCTGCCCTGTGGCTCCTGGCAGAGGGATGTGGGTCGGCAGGGCCCCGCGAAGCTTGCCAGCACGCCGACCCACTTGCTAAAGCGCAGCTACAGCTCGGGAGGGACCTGGAGGGCAGCTCCCGGCAGCAGCAGCGGGAGAGCCGGTCTGCTCCAGCTGAGGCCTCAGTGTGCCATTAAGTCTTCAAGTCCCCACTCGCCCTTAAAGGAGCGGTTTCATCTGTACGTGGTTTTACATGTGCCTGGGACAGACCCAACACGATTCCTACACAGAGCCAAGTGCATGTGTGTGTACGTGTGCGTGTGTGCGCACAGCAATGGCACCGCCTGTGTGTCCTTCCAGAACCTCTCCCCACACGAGGAGGCAGCAGCAGGGGAGAGGGGTGCATGAAGGCTCGAGGCCCCACAGAGCATAGGAGGGGGGATGGAGCAGAAAGGCTGGGTTGTGGGGGCACCCTCCTCAGGGTATGTCCATGCCCCTCTCCCAGCTGCTGCCTCTCCCCCAAAACCAGAAAGGCTGCCTCTCATGCCCCAGGTGGCTTTGCAGGAAAGACAACAGCACAGCCTGGACTGGCCCAAGGGTGCTGGGCCTACAGCTGGCGACGGGACATGGAGGCACGAGGCTATGGCTGGGCATTTTCTGTGATGGGCGGGGCTGCTTTAACATGCCCGGGGATGGGGGGGGGGCGCTCAGAGCGGGAACCCTCTGTGAAGAAGGTGCTGGAAGCTGGGGCACCTGGTGGTTTTGGACGAGACAGACGTGGAGACAGGAACGGGGTGCAGGGGTGAACCCTGGCCAGGAAGGAGGGCCACTGCAGGCCCCGCCCAGCCTGGGGCCCCTCCCAGAGCCTGTCCTCAGCCTGCTGCCAGGGCTCCAGGGAACCCCAAACGGGGCGGCGGCGGGCATGCGGTCAGACCCATCCAGCCCCCCAAGGGCAGCTCCTCCTGGCGAGCGTGCCCACAGGTGGCGACCTGATTTCTGTTAAGGAGCCAATCGCTTTCCATAGCTGATTCCCGCCTAGAGCGGCAAGATAGTGGTGATAAGGCCTTTACCTTAGATTTTACAAAACAAGCAAAACCGACTAAGTCCAAAGCGTGCAGCCCACACACGCTGGCCGCACACCTGGCCGCACGGAGGTCTACGCATACCGACTGCCTGAGAGTGGGCGGCGGTGGCGGCACAGGCCCAGGCTCGCAGGCGGCTCCCGGGAGGGGGCACTACCCTGTCGGCTGGGGATGGAACCAGAGCTGAGGCACGTGCCCGTGACCCGTAGCGGACCTATGAAGCTCTGGGCTGAGGGCTGGCGCTCTAACCACTGGGCGCTGCCCAGGGCTGGGCTTACTCTTCACTCTGCACCCAGAGAGTCTGGGGGACAGTGTCCACTTGCCCATCGGCCACTGGGGACCCAAGGAGCCAGAGTAGGCGGTCAGCACGGCCTCCAGAGGGCCTTCCTAAGGACGAGCTGCGGGTCCAGGTGGGGAAGGGGCTGGGAAAGGGGCTAGGAGAACTGGACAGTGTCCATGGCCACGCACAGGGGAGCCGCCTCGCAGGGGGAAGGGCATCCGGGCGGGCGGGCTGCTGCTCTGCGAGCAATTGTCTTTGGAACCGGGAGCGCAGGCCCGCTGCCCGGGAGGCCGCATGAGGCAGAGGGCTCTGCTGGCCACAGACAGGCCGGGCACTGTGGCAGGAGCCCAGCTCTCTGAGCCCCAGGGACACGGAGATGCTGGCCAGCGGCAGTGGAAGGACGGGAAAGGCCGCCAGGGGCCATCTGTGCAGAGGAGCTGGCGGCAGGGCAGGGGCTGGAGAAGACAGTGTCCCTGGATTGGAGGTGGGACAGGGGCGCGGGTGGGCGGGACGCACCTGAGCTCGCTCGTCTCCTCCCGGGACAGCAGGACGCTCTGCTCCGAGGGGCCCGCCTGGGCCTGCAGCACCTTCAGCTCCATCTCCAGCTGCGGGAAACAGCACAGGGTCAGTCGGGACCGTGTGAGTCCCTCCAGACAGAGGCTCTGGATGCGTTTACCTGCTAACCACCATTTAGGAAGTTCCGTAAACACGTCGTATGTCCAAGGAGGAAACCCAGTGGGGTGTGCAGAGGCTGCTGGGAGCTGAGCACGAGGACCGTTCGGTGGGCGACTGGGGGAGCAGCTGGATCGTGGGAACGGGGCAGGGGGTGCCCTCAGCCAGGCCAGTTGGAGCAGACCCCCGGCCATGTGCGCTGGCTCATGTGCTGTCAGCCAGCGCAGGGTGACAGGAAGACAAATGTGCTAACCCTGCAGCCTGCAACCACCCGTTCACTTTATTGAGAAAAATACGCATAGAGTCACTTTAAAAACACAGGACTGACTGACTGCATCTTCTGAGAGACCCCGCTGAACGCTCGAAGCTGGGAGCCCTGTCCTAGGACCATCCACCTCCCAGTGAAAGGATGGCGCCCACTGGGCACGAGGCGGCCGGGACGGGAGTGGGACGGGCCCTGGGCCTGCTGCTGGGCAGAGCCCTCTCCCTTCCCAATCACATCTCCAGGAGCGGCCCAGCCACACCCCATCTCCAAAGCTAACGCACAGACTGACGTTCCTTCCTCGCGCCTCTCCCAAGTGAAGAGCATAACTACCCGCAGCACCTGCCTCCACACGTGGGGACTGCCCTTCTCCTCTCCTCTTTCACCGGGAAGGAAACAGCATGAACCAGGCTGAGGCTGAGACCCCCCCCCCCCCAGGGTGAGCGGACACCTGAGGGACAGCTCAGCCCAGACCTAAGGCCAGTGCGAGGGAGCCACCGCAGGCACCCGCTGTGCCTGCGCATGTGCCTGGGGCCTCGGCCACGGAGGGCCCGAGAGTCAGCTCCCTGGGCCAGGCCCCTCCCGCCCTCCCTGCAGCTCCCTGGGCAGGCCCGTCTCACCAGGACACAGTGGCTCTCACCTAGGAGAAAGGGCCCTGCCAGCGCCACATGCATTCCGATTTGCCTGGAGGGACCAGGCGTCAGTGTTTCAGTCTCAGGGGCTTTATAGGGACAGAGACTGTGCGTTAAAGTGAGACCCGCACAGGCCGCACGCAGCTGTCCCGCAGCCCCTCATCCCGGGGCCGATGGCGTGGCCCTTGCAGCCCAGGCCAGAGCACTGCTTTCCAGGACCCCAACTCCTCCACCCCCCGGGCCCATGTCGGTGCCGGAGCTGCCTGACGGGGCTCAGCCTCAGGCTCTGCCTCCTCAGCCGTGTGGCTCCAAGGACACGAGGACACAGATGCTCCGCTGGCCTTGACTCCGGCTGCAGGCCTGGCACCCCATGTCCACAGCATCTCAGACCCAATGTTTCCCTCCAAACTTGCCCTCCCCAAGCTTCCTCAACCCCTGACCCAGATGTCACCCCTGACCCCAGGCCTCCTACCTTCAGTGTGACCACTCCCCAGCGACCCCTCATCTTCCCCTGCCAGGCCCTGCACACAGTACCCTTGGGCTCCAGGGCTGTGCTGGTCCCGCAGGCCCGTCCCCTCCTCCAGTGCCCCCTCACGGTGGCCGATTCCAGGCCCTCTCAGCCCTACCCTGCAGTGGGGGCGACAGCGGTGGTGATAGCAAGGACACAACGGGTATGCAAATTCAAGGACATGTCACTTCAACAGAGGGCAACCTGCTCAGGATCAGGGAGCTGACGTGAAGGAGGCGAAGATGCAGGAGCAGAGCTCTGGCCCGTGACGCGGTCCCAGGCCGTCCAGTGCCAGCGGCAGCCTCGCCCTACACCCAGCCAGCTGGCCTGGGCAGAGCAGCCAACGCACAGACATCCATGGCCTCCCTGTCCTGAGACCAGGCTGAGGGCCGGGCAGCAGACAGACACGCTCCCACAGCAAAGCCTCCACCCCTTGCGCCCTCCCCAGGGTGGGGGACACCTGCCTCGCCTCCACACCTGCGCCTCCACTGGGCTCTCGCCTCTCCCAAGCCTGGGGGGTGGGACCCATGTGCTCTGGGCAGAGACCCGCCAACAGAAGCACCTGTCCTGCAGCAAACCCGCAGGCTGCAGGGAGGTCCTGGCTCAGCCTGGACATGCATGGGCGGCGCCCAGGGCTGAAGGCACAGGCCCTGGGGCAGGGCATGACCTTGGCAGGAGCAGTGCCTGCCCCCCGCCCTCACACTGAGGCAGCGAATCTGTCTCTGGGAGCCAGGACTCAGCTTCTAAACCTCGTGGCCTTTCTGTTCCCACCGTGTTTCTGTGACAAGAAGGGATGTGGCTCCCGGGGCCCACACGGGCCTGCAGGACACATCACGAGGGGACAAGAACTCCCTGGGCCTCCCCTGCGCACAGAGACCCTGCAGGGCATGGCCCGGACTCACCATGTCCGCTCTCTGCTTCTGGCTGCCCAGCTCCTCCAGCGCTTGTGACAGCTGAGCCTTCAAGACAAGACAGAAAGCGGGGTTAGTGGGCCCCCCATCTCTGCCACCCATGCAGATGAGCCTGGGAAGAGCTGGTGCCTGGGGCAGGAGGGGAACCAAGGGCAGCTGGGAGTCTGTGCAGCAGGCATCATGGGGAGACAAGGTAGGTCGTGTCCCGGGGGCAGGCAGGAGCATTTGCCTCCTTGGTTCCGGAGGAGGGACCAACGTCTAGGAAACTTCCGATGCTCCGCCCACTGCCACCAGCAGTGCTTGGGACCAGGTGAAGGACCCCCTACCTGGGGCACAGACACAGAAAGTTCCCTCCCTCGGCCCCCAGACGCTCAGAGGCCGTGCTGGCACTCCGGAGCTGACTGGCCTGGGCTCAGCGCACCCCTCAGCAGCAGGAGGTTACACTGGACCGGGCAGGACCCCGCAGGGGTACGTGCATGAGCCTGCAGGCCGTGCAGTGTGCACTGGCGTCTGAGAGCCTTACTGGACGCCCCAGGCCGAGGCCCGAGTCTGTATCCCCACATGTGACCTCAAAGGACCGGACAGGGGCTCGGCGGGGGTAGGGACAGGAGTTGCAGCTGTCACCCGCCCCCCACCCCCTGCACCATCGATTTGGATGGCCGCCACGGACAAGAATAGAAAAGATCAATGAACGAAGCTGGTTTTCAAAAAGATAAACAGAACTGACCAACCGTGATCTAGATGAGCTGAGGGAAAAGGAGGAAGATGCGCATAAATAAAATGAGGAATGAAAGAGGAGAAACACAGACATTATGAATAGTCACACCGACGACCGGAGACCCTGGAGGAACCGGCAAAGTTCCAGAAGCACACGCCTGCCCAGGCTGAGCCACTCGAAACGGGAATCTGAACAGGCTCATCATTGACGTCTCTCTCTCTCTCTCTCTCACCCTCTCCCTTCCCCTCTGAAGTTAATAAAAATATTAAGTTAAATTAAATAAATTAATGGAAGAATTTATTTGGATGAGGGTTAACAAAAGAAATAAACAAACACAAAACTCTAGTGGCAATTTTGACAGAAATAGAAAAAAAATATTCCTAAAATTCTTATAGAACCACAGAAGACCCCAGAATCAAAGTAATCCTGAGAAAGAAGAACAAAGCTGCAGGCATCACACGTCCTCACTTCAATCCATATTGCAAAGCTCTAATTGCCAAAACGGTGCGACGCGGCACAAAACAGACACATCGGTCGAGCAGACAAAAGACAAGAAATAAACCCACCCACAGTCCACCCCTGGCAAGGAGCCAAAGACACACCCGGGAAGGACCGGCTCCCGCCAGCGGTGCCGACTGCACAAATGTTAAAGACAGAAGCCAGCAGCTCTCAGGGGAGACGCGGGACAATGCCCCTGACAGCAGAGGAGCCACCGCAGAATGAAGGCCGGGGCAGGTGCTGCAAACCTCCCTTCGATGGGCCCTGCCCAGCTCGGCAGAAGAGCAGATGCCCCGTTCGAGACGGGCAAAGGAGCTGAAGAGCAATGTCCCAAAGCACACGTGGCCCCTGGGACCTGGGACCTGGGCTCAGCACGGCCCGTCACAGGGAGACCTGCAGCACAGCCACAGCGCGACGCCTGT
Source organism: Murina feae (assembly GCA_004026665.1). Taxonomy (NCBI): domain Eukaryota; kingdom Metazoa; phylum Chordata; class Mammalia; order Chiroptera; family Vespertilionidae; genus Murina; species Murina feae. The sequence goes on from PVJC01020947.1 coordinate 15,840, forward strand.
CAGGAAGGCCACCGAGGAAAAGGCCACAGACCACAAGAGTCGGCGAGCCACGGTGGCGCTGCAGGAGGAGCGTAAACAGAGCAGCCACGACGGGAACTAAAATTAGAACAAGAGCCATATGGCCCACGATCCCACTCCGGGAATATGTCCAAAGGAAATAAAACCTGCATCTCGAAGAAACAGCCGCGCCGCTGCTCCCGCAGCCTGACGCACGGGAGCCACGACAGGCAGCGCCCCGTGCTGTCTGCAGGCCGGAAGCGGGGTGACACCTGCAAGGGAGTCCTGCTGCGCTTAGAGAAGAAGCAGATGCTGCCACTGGCGACAACACGGCTGGGCCGGGAGGACCTGATGCTAAGGGGACAGCCGACCCAGAGAGGAAACCCCTCAGGACACCTGCTCGCCGGCAGCCTGAGAAAGCCGACACAGCAGGTGGCGGCAGAGGTGGGTGCGGGAGCGAGAGGGGTGAGGGCTGAGAGCCGCCCGCGACCTCAGGCGCGCCATGACAGCGACAGGTCGTCGCAGGGATCGTATCTTGAAATCTGGCAAGAAAGTAGCTCTTCAAGGTCCTGTTAGAGAGACAGGAACCAGGCGGGAGGTGCTGTGAGGGGCCGGCGCGGTTCCCGTCTCGCTGTGTGTGCACTCGTGTCCGTAAAACACCCCGGGACAGCCTCCATGCACACGGTCCCACGAGGCACGCACGCCCGTGGAGCTGACCCCACCCGCGGGAGCACCGCGCGCCCTTCTGCGAAGCAGGGAGAACTGAACGAGGAGCGCGTGAGGACCTGGCCGCTGGCGGCTCGCCTCTGCCCGGTCCATGAGCCAACCGCCTGGGGCACCGAGAGCCCGCCCAGGCCACACAGTGTGCCCGCACAGCATCCGGGGCCCGGGCCACTCCCGTCCTGTTCGCCCTGTTGGTGCCCTCCCAGGGAGCCACCCGAGAGGGCACACCTTCAGGAGTGGCCAGGACAAGGCTCTGGCCCTGGTGGACGCCTGGGGTGGGAGAGGGAGAGCGGACGGCCTCTGGGAGGGAGACGCTGCTATAAACGCTCGCCGGGCGGGGGGACACGGGAGACGATGCCGCCCACTTTTCTCTAAGCTCCTTCCGATCGCTGCAGCCTGAAACCGGGGCTCCCCCCAGACCGCCCCGCAGCCAGCAGCGCCGTCATCCGTTTTAATTAAATAAATTGGAAAAACAAACCGGGCTGGGATGTGACTCAGGCGGCGTGCGCTGCATAGTGATGGCCCCGACGATCAGCACTTTATTAAACAGAATAAATAAAACCCGGGCAAAGCGCACGGGCTTCTCAGAGCCGGGCCACTGGGATCTCCCAGCTCATCCCCTTGCTTTTACTCAAACGTTTCTGCCGAATCAAAACCCGTTCCCATTAGAACCGACTGATTAGGCCGGCCCAGCAGCTCGGCCCTGGAGGCCCTGCTCTCTGCCGAGGGGCCCTGCCCTCCTGGGGCCGCATGTGGCTCCCACGGTCCCAGGGGTGCGTCCTGCAGCGGCCATGAGGGAGGCCGGGCCTGGCTGTCCTGCGCCTCACCCAGCAGCAGGTCCCCTGAACACGGGGCCAGGGCTGTGCCCTCGATAGCCTGCACCAAGTCCAGCCCCGTTTTGTCAGTGAGTCTTACTGGCCCAGAGCCGGCTCCCAGATGCAGCTGAGAGCTGAGGGGCCCGGCCTGAGCCTGTGGGGCCGCCCAGCCCACAGCATTTCCTGTCTGGCCCCTCATGGGTGAAGCTGCTGGCCCTGCGTGAGAACAGGAGCCTAGGCCTGCGGGACGGTGGGAGAGGCCATGGGGGAGAGAGGGGCAGAGAAACGCGGTGAGAGAGGAGAAAGAGGGGCAAAGCTACAGACAGGCCGACATGAAGAGAGAACAGTGGAAACGAGGGGGGAGACCACTAGGGAAGGAGAAAAGGCGGAGGTGGGAGAGCGGGAAAGGCTGGGGTCCCACCTCCATTAGCACAGCTGGAGTTCCCACGGGGCCAGTGACAGCCCCTCCCTCGGAAGCCCTGGGCCTGCCTTTCGGACACCGACATGGGCGTGGGAGGGGGCCGTGGCGGCGGGGTCTCCCTGCAGGGCCCTGTGCGCGTGCAGATGTTCGCGTGCGGGCACGAGTGACGGATGAGCTGGCTGGAAGGCACAATGCTGTGCAGTTACGTGACTTCACTGTGTCAACCCCGGCGCTCAGCTAATGGGCTGCCTGCAGCGCCGAGAGCACTCGGCTCTCCGGGAGGCCGTGCTCAGGGCCGGCACGCAGCTCTGCCTCCTGACCCGGAGGAGGACAGACCCTCCTGGGGCCTGGGGGGCACCCACCCAGGGCGGCAGGGGCTGCAGTCCAGCGTGCGGCTGAGTGACCTGGGGGAGGACAAAGCCGGCACCTCCCAGCCTGTGCCCTCCTCGGGGCGGCAGGGCTGGGCAGGAGTGGGCCACCTGTGCAGGGGCCCGCCTGCCCCAGGAGCTGCAGGCCCTCCAGGACGCCCTGCCCACTATAGGGCCCCGGGGGGCAGGAAGGCAGAGCCAAGCCTGGTGATGGGGGTGGCAGCCAGGGCCTGGGGAGGAAGGTTCAGGGCTGCCGCTGGAGCATAGCCGTCCCCGGTGACGCTGGTGCTCCAGGGACAGCCTGTGCCCTCCGAGTTGGAAGCCTGGCCTCAGTCCCCTCAACTGCAAAGGGACAGCAGCCCCGCCCTGGGGCAGAGGCACACGGCCGAGGGTCAGCCCCTGTGGGCTGCAGCAGGGCCTAGTGCCTCGTGGAGCAGGCCGCCTCCCTAGGCATCTGTGCTGTGAGGGGCTGGCCCAGGCCTGGAGGTTGCAGGGCCGTGTGAGGCCGCCCGGTGCTCAGGCCGCTGGATGTACAGGGGTGAGGGAGCACTTCCCGCACCCCTTGCCCTCAAGAGGAGGCTGCCCCACTCTGGCTGCCACAGACTCAACCTTGGGTCCTAACCTGGCCAGCAGCCCTGACAGCAGCACCCCCTGTGGTGCAGCCAGCACGGCCTGGACTGGGGCCCTGGATGTTGCAGGAGCAGGGGATCCCTCGGACCCTGCAGGGGGTATCGCCACCTAGCCCACCCAGACCCCCTCCCCATTCCAGATGTGCCAGGTGCCCGCCCCCCCCCCCCGACCCCATGCAGCTCCTCCCAGGGGAGCACTCAGCTCCGGGCAGATCAACCACAGCCCCTGGGAGCAGCCGGGGCCTCCTGCGCACGGCCTGTGCACGCAGGCCTGGTGTAGTCAGGTCAACGAAGACCTGGGAGGAGATGGAGGGGCAGCAGCAGGAGGGCCAGGGGAGAAGAGAGGAGGAGAGGGAGGGTACCAGGGCAGGGGAGAGGGAAACGGGGGATGAGACCCTCCCAGCCCAGGTCCCAGAGAGCCTTGGAGAGAGCAGGTCCTGGCTTGCGCAGGAACAAGAGCCCATCCTGTCCTGTCCAGCCCCTACCTTTCTGGGGGCTCCCTGAGTACTCCCAGTCCCACCCTGGCTGGAGAACAGGATGGGCGGCTCTGTCTTCTGCCCCCTGGTGGGGGCCAGGAGGTGTGCAGCTGTAGGCAGGAGTGGTCTGATGCCCTGGGAGCATAAGTCCTGCCACTACCTCTATTCCCTCAGGGGGTGCAGCAGCCATCTGCAACACCTGGAGGCAGCTGGCCTCTCCTCAGTGGGCTGACCCCCCAAAGGCCAGGAGACAGTGCCCGCTGGCCCAGCCCAGGAGTGCCTGGCTCCCACCGCGTGCCCGGGGCCTCCCAGACAGCAGCTCAGGCCTGGGGATTGCTTGTGGAAAGGGGTCTGTTGTGCAGAATAGGGTTCAGAGGAGGGTGTCTGGGGAAGGAAGGACCCGCTGGCTGGAAGTACACTGCCCTGTCCCGCAGACTCCAGAGGCCAAGAGCCATGGCCCGTCACTGCTCTGGCCATGAGCACCCTTGTTGGGAGGGCTGCCGACCAGCGTCCAGAGCGTGGAGGCTGTTCCTGGGTGACCCTGCCTCAGGGAGGGAGGGCTCTAGGGAGCAGGAGCTGTGGGCCGGGATCTCCATCATAACAAAGATGGGGTGCGGGGGGGCAGTGGGCCTGGGCGGAGGTGGAGCCAGTGAAGGGCTGGCCTGCCTGGGGAGGCCCATCAGCACGTGTCCAGGAGGAAGGGGGAGTGGCGGGGCCCAGTGTGAGTGGTGAGTGTGCTCCTGTGGCCGTGGTGGAACACGGCAGATGTGGTGGTCACGGAGCCAGCGAGCCTGCCCCCCCGGCTCTCTGGGTTCTCCCTCCAGGAGGCAGAGGGGAGGCTAGGTGACCGATGCTGACCATGGCAGTCGGGGACTCTCTCTGCCGAACTGGGACTGTCCAGGCAAACCAGGCTGAGTGTGCGGAGAGGCGGCCCAGCGCCAGCTGCCTCAGACCCCCAAGGGGAGGGCTAGGCCTCAGCTGACAGCCCCAGGCTGTGGCAGGCATGAGCCAGGGGGACCACACTGGGCAGTGAGCTCCGAGGACACTGCCAGCCCTCGTCACCCGACATACAGAACACCTGAGCACAGGGTACTAAAGGTGCAGGCGGTCAGCCTTGTGATGAACGGGCAGGGGGCACACGCGAGCCGACAGGGGACCCTCCTTGTGGAAATGCCAGAGCCCTGCCCTGCGCACCTCCCGTCAGAGGGTGTGGAGCCCATGTGCTGGGAGGAGCGTCTGCTGGGCTGACCCAGCACAGCCCTCCCGGGCCTCCTCCCGGGCACAGAGCCGGAGGAGCCGCACACTCACCTCCATCTCCGAGCTGTGGGCGTGCACTTTCTGCACCATGTCCTCAGCCTCGCGCATCCGTCGGGTCAGCTGGGGCGAGTACTCGGCCGGGGTCAGCTCACTGTCGTAGGACCCCAGGATGGCACGCATGCCGTCCCGCTCCTGTGGACACACAGGGCAAGGGTCAGGCCCAGGGGACAGGGGCTGGGACGTGATGTGGAGGGACAGTGTGATGGGCAAGGAGGAGAATGGGCCCGTAGGCTCCTCAGAGTCCACACCCACACAGCAGCTCTGGCTCACGCAGGCCCGACAGAGCCCATCCCGGCCACGACGGGGCGCTGCTGCTCGGAAGGTGGGCACACCCCAGCCAGTGCCCAGGAAGCCTGGGCTGTGTGGTCTGCTGCGCCCCCAGCCAGTCTGAAGGTCTCTATCAGTCACAGCCAGGGCCCTGCCTCGTATGACTTCCCGTGTCCCCTCAATGAGGCCCAGGAAATCACCCGGGGGGCCAGGCTAGCAAGTGGTTTGAGTTCTTTTCCTCTCGTGACCCCTGACCTTTGGCCCAGTAACACAGCCAGGTTCCCAGGAGGGAGAGAGCCCCGTAAGCGGGGAAGCAGCAGGCACCCACATGGACCGAGAACCCGACAGATCCCATCTGCCCAGAGCGCTCACAAGGGTCCTGATCCCCATGGGAACGGCACTGGCCGGAGAGCTCCTCGTGTGCCTTCGGACTCACACGCAGGCCCCCCGACGGCCACACCCAAGACTGCAGGAGCGACCCTGCCCCAGCCTCTGCCCAGGCCAGCACAGCCCGGGACCGAGACCGCAGGCCCAGCCCCTGACCCTCGAGGTGCTCGGCAGGTCTCCACGCACAGGTGGGAGGTCAATGCCCCCCAGGGGAGCCCCAGGCCACAGAGCCGTCTCCTCCTCGCGGGCAGGCAGCCCTCTATGTGTCCACGCGCAGCCCCTTCCCGCAGACTGAGTCTGGAGGTGGGGGGACAGCTGCTGGGAAGGCTGGCCCAGCCCCTCCTCCTGTCCCGCCCCCCAGCCCTAGCTCACAGGCAAATGCACAGACGGGGCGAGGCCCCGCACCACCCCGACACATGGGGCGGGGCCTCCTCCCCTCCCCGCCCAGCCACCCAGCGCCTCAGGTGTGAGTGGGAGCAGGTGCGGCCGCGGAGCCGGCGTGTGCCCAGAGCCGTCCTGGCCCCGCTGTCGGCCCGCGCTCTCCCCACGGCCTCCGACTCAGCCGCCACTCAGCATGGACTTCATAATTAGTTGGTGACAAGAAATTCAATAAGTGAGAAATTAAAGTTACAAATCCAACTGGAACTGGTCACATATCTGTGGAAAATTTGTTTCCACAGGAAGGTTTATGGAGTGTCATAATTTTATTGAAATCCTCCATCTTCCCACTGACTTTTATGGTTCTGAGCCGGTTACCGAGCCGCGCGCCAGGGCCGGGGAGGGGTTCCTTCCATAAACACGCTGTAATCACGCTGTTATTGACCATAAATCCCACCCGCGCCTGCCTCCCCGGTTCCAGCGCAGCCTCGCCGTGGCCAGCAGAGAGGAAACTGTAAAATGGGAAGTTGCTGGTATCTTTTAGAGAGATTGTTTGGTCACTGAACTGTGCTGGTTTGATTGGATAACGGCTTTTAAATGACTGATTCCACTTGTGGGGAGTCTGCTTCGTTCCCACTCGCGCGAGTGTGGCGACTAACCGCTGCGCAGCCGGCGCGGCTGCCGGGGCGGCGAGGACACACGCCCCAGAAGCCCGAGTTTGCCCGCCACGTAACTAATGCGCCTCAGAGCACGGAAGAGCACTGCACACAGGACGTGAACGAGGACTCAGGGGGAGGGTGGCAGAGGAGGGCGCCGGACTACGGCCTGCTCGCCCCCCTTCCACCGGGGCGGGACAGCTGCCGGGCAGCAGATGGTCTGCACAAGCTGTGGGCCAGCGCCCAGCGCCCGGCGCCCCCGGTCTCCAGAAAGGGGTCTCGAGCCAGTGCCCGGCTCGAGGACGAGGGTGGGCCACTTCCTGGAGTCGGCGGCTGAGTCCAGCCTTCAGCACCCCTGGCCTGGCGGACGAAGACTCGGATGGGCAGCCCAGTCTTCCTGCCCACCTCCCTGTCTGCCTTCAGCTCTGCAGCTTACAAATGCAACAGGTGAGTCCAAGGACCAGGAGAGGCCTGAAAGCTCTGGAACACGCCCAGGAAGAGCCCAGACCCAAGGGTGGCAGAATTGAAAGGTCTTGGCAAATGGATGCTTCCTGCGGGCACTGGGGAGGGAGGAGCCTGGGCAGCTGGCAGGTGTGGAGGAGCACCCAGCAGAGCGGTGGGCATTACGAGCAGGTCCAGGCCAGTGTTCTGGGGAAGAAACTGGACTCACAGGTGCCAAGTCCAGGGACAACAGGCACTGGCCAGCCAACGACCAGTAACAGGCCAAGCCCTGCAGCCGAGGTCCAACCTGGCCAACCCAAGCAGGGACGCAGTGGGCAGGCCAAGACCGTCCCCAAACACTTGAGCACAGCGACACATGAGGGGGCAGGAAATGCCACCAGCTGCCGGGGCCAGGGACCGACGGGTGAGGAGTCCAGGCAGGAGAAGGTGGGGATGTTACACCCAGAGGTCATGATCCCCAAAGACAACATAGGGAGCCCGAGTCCGATGCAAAAACATAGAGCCTTTATTCGAGCTAGCTCGAGCTCAATCCCACACACACTCACCGACGCAGCGGTAGGGCGGGGAGAGAGAGAGAGAGAGAGAGAGAGAGAGAGAGAGAGAGAGAGAGAGAGAGAGAGAGATCCAACAGCACAAAAGGTTGTTTTTTTTGTTTTGTTTTGTTTTTTAATATTTTATTGATTTTTTTTACAGAGAGGAAGGGAGAGGGATAGAGAGTTAGAAACATCGATGAGAGAGAAACATTGATCAGCCGCCTCCTGCACACACCCAACCGGGGATGTGCCCGCAACCAAGGCACATGCCCTTGTCTGGAATCGAACCCGGGACCTTTGAGTCCACAGGCCGACGCTCTATCCAGTGAGCCAAATCAGCTAGGGCAGCACAAAAGGTTTTATACAGGTCTAGGGGCAGTTGGTGAGGTAATGCTCGTGGCCCCTGCTGATTGGTTGAGGGAAGGGCCAGGGTTTGGTTGCACAGGGGGCAGGATGCAGTTAGTTCCTCTGCATCCCCATTGGCTGGTCTGAGTCAGTCACTGCCCTTTCAGGGACAAACCAGTCTCCTGTGATGACGCGGGAAGCCCCCATCCTGGACAACAGCAGAGGCCACACACCTCCCATCTGCCCCTCAAGATGCTGAGCTGCCCACACCTCAGGTCAGCTTTATGGCCCCTCTCTCCAAACTTCTCCCCCAGCCCCATGCACTTTGGGCATCGTCCGTCTTTCCTCTACAACCCAGCCTGGAAGGGAGGCCTCTGACCGGCGCTGCCCAGTGCACGGGACGCAGGGAGGGAGGGTCTCTCCCATGTCGGGGCACAGGCTCCGCAGAGGCTGGCTCGGGAGCAGAAAGGGAGTTTCTGCTTGCGGTCTCACGTCAGCCCTCCTGCAGGCAGAGAAAAGGGTCATGTAATGGAACCTGAGTCTGAGCATGGAGACCCAATGCCGGGCTCCCCTCTGAGTGCTGGAGAGGGTCCGCAGGGAAAGTTGGCGCAGAGGGTGCTCGGGGCTTTGGGAAGCTTCGAGCTGGCCTTCCCTGCCGGCCTGGGTGGGGAAAGGCACGAGGAGAGGGAGGGCGGGGCTGGCACCGGCCCGCACAGGAGAGCCATGGGCTGACGTGACCTTCGGCAGCTGGTCCTCCGGAAGGTGACTGTGCTGCGCGTAGACGTGCTGCCCAAAACACGTGGGGGAGTCCCACCCGCAGGGGAGACAGACACCCCTGGGCACCAGCTGCACCTGTGGGCCGGGGGCTCCCTGGCAGTGGTGCTTCTGTGCACACTCTGGACAGGGGGGACACAGCCTCTGCCTGGCCTGCTGCTGGTATTTGCGAGACACTCCTGAGGGCAGGCTCCCTTTCCAGGAGCAACCGCATCTTCAGCCTCAGGCCTCAGCATGGGAGGGACAGGAGGGGAGCAGGAAGCCCTGAGGACAAGGCCAGGAGCCGCAGCGCCCAGAGCTGCTGCCTCAAGGAGGCATGGAGCCCACCAGGTGAGCCCAGCGCCCCCACAGGAGGTAAATGATAGGAGGAGCTCCTGGAGGGCCAGCGGGCACATGTGGGCGCAAATGCCCAGGCCAGTTCCCGAGTCAGAACAGGCTGCGCCCAAACCCTGGCTTCACACCGACGCGCTGTGACCTCAGGAGAAGCGACAGGCCCCTCTGAGCCTGAGTGCTCACCTGTGAGGGGGGAGCACAGACCCCCTCAGGTTGCACGCAGGTCACTCAGGAGGCAGCACAGCCAACGTTGTCCCTGGTCCTTCCCACTGCATTGCTCTTCTAACTGGGCCATGGCCAGGAGGGGCAGCAGGAGGACAGGGAAAGCCAGTCGCTCTGCTCCACTGCCCAGCACCCCCACTTCAGAAGGCCCCTCAGTAACTCATAACCCACTTCTCCGAGGAAGAAACAGAGACAGACGGAGAGCCTGCCAAGGTCCCAGAGCCACGAGTGTCCCGGCCCGCCTGGTGCCCACCTGTGTGAGTTGGCAGCACGGGTGAGCGCCGAGGCCCGCGGCTCCCATCCCCACGTGGGCACTCACTCTCCTGCCGCCCTCCCGGCCTCTACCACCACGGCCACTGCCTGATTCACTCGCCGGCCCCGGCTCCACAGGTCCACTGCGCACCTCTTCTTACTTTTATCTTTTACATGTTTTCATTGGTTTCAGAGAGAGAAGCGAGAGGAGGAGGAGGCCCTGGCGCCCCGCTCCTGGGACACGGCACCTCCCCATGTTGAACTCCAAGGGGGGCGGGGCGTGAAGTCGGGGCCTCTCTACAGCTGTCAGCACTACACGCAGCGGAGCAGGGAACACCCAGCCCGCAGGCCACGTGCTCTGTACACGGTCCCAGGCCCTCGGCCAGACGGGCTGGGCCAGGAGACCGAGCTGCACCTGAGGCCCAGGCCGCGGGTCCTGGGAGGGAGGAGAGGAGGGCGGGTACGGGGCCTGGAGGGGGCGCCCGGAGCTTCTGAGCAGGCAGAGATGAGGGGTGACCCGGAGCCGAGCTTACAGTGAGATGTGGGAGCCCGGAGGCCAGCCGTGAGCACTGGGAAGTGCCCCTCACAAGCCCAGGAGGGAGGAGTCAGGGGATGATAGGGGCCACCACACCCTCCACATCCCCACATGCTGCTCAAAGCCAGGCTGGAGGGAAAGGGTCTTGTGACAGAGGGTGTCAGAGTCATCAAAACTCACGACTGCGGCTGACTGGGTGACAGGCCCGCTCAGTAGATGGCGAGTGAATCAGGAGTCACTTCAGCAGAATGCAGTTCTATCAACTGCCGCCCAGGAGTGTGAATGCAGCGCTACCAAATGCATTTCCCGCTTGGCTTCCCACGGAGATAAGGCTGCAGGCCAGCCTACAGTGTGACACCACCTGGTCACACGGGACCATCAGAGGCGGGGCCAGCGGTCACCCACAGGCAGCCTCCCCTCCGTGCCTGACCAAACACCCCAACCAAGCAGCCCTGCCCTCCCAGAGCCCACTGGGACAGTTTTCTGTTGACTTTTGGAGAGTGGGAGGGATGAAGGCAGAGGGAGGGAGGCACATAGATTGGTTGCTTTCTGCTTCACCCTGACCCAGGCCAAGGTCAAACTGGCAACCCAGGGACATGCCCTTGACCAGAAATCGAACCCACGACCCTCCAGTGCGCAGGCCTTATGCTCTAACCGTTCAACGTCCTAATGAGCTGGTCCCTGGCAACAAGCACGATTACAGCAGTTTTTGTTGTTCGTTTTCATCCTCCTCGCCCCAGAGTATGTTTTCACTGAACTTTTAGAGGGCGTAAAGGCGAGAGCAAGGGAAGGCGGGGAGAGAAGCGCTCCCCAGTTGCCTCCCAACCAGGGACCGGACTGACCGCCTGGGTGTGTGCCGACTGACTGGGAACTAACCGCTACCTTTTGGTGGACGGGACGCTGCTCCAAACACCCAGCCAGGGCCAGTGACGGAGTTTTCAACCCAACTGCCCGCCCAGGAGAGCGAGGAGGAAGGCCCCGGGGCCCAGGTCATGCCACACCCAAGGGCTCTGCTCCCAGCGGCTTTCTTGGGCCCGGTCCTGGCTGAGACTGCATCCCTGTCTGTCTCCCAAGACCACCTGCCTGCTCTGCTGTCTTTTCACTCCCCGCCTTCCCGTCAGCCTCCTGACAGAGACCTGTGGCCAGTCGACTGCTCCCTGAGCTCGTTTCCGCGAGGCTCCCGGCCCAGAGCCGCCCTGCAAGGGCACAGGCCACGGACCTGCAGGGCCGCTGTCCAGAGCTGGCGCTGTCCTCCCTGCAGGGCCGCAGGCAGGGAGGCAGCCTGGGCACCTGCCCTGCGCCCACAAGGGGCGCCTGGTGCAGAGAGCAGGCCTGTCCCCGAGCCCCCACTGTGAGTCACTGAGGCCTGAGTGGCCTGATTTCCTGTGTCATCCTCCTGCCCCCCACCTACATGCAGCCGGAGGGTGGGGACAGGTCTGTGCTTCTCCCCAGCATCCGCGTTCTTACAGTCCCACCTCCTGAGAGAGCTCACGACACCTCCTGTGGAGGAGTGGGAATCAAGTGAGGTTTCCTGAAGCAATTTCCCTTCGCGTTCACATGCGCGTTACAGAGCCTCTGGTTTACGGAGGTTGTGCAATGCATCCCAGCATCCACTCCCCTGCAGGTCCCCACCCGCCGCCGGCGTGGGTGCCGTGGGGAGCGGGCGCTCGGCCTGATGCTCAAGCAGGAAGGGGCAGGGCTGTCACCCCACCCTCATCCCCACATCAACACTGTCCTACAGACAGGACGTGCAGCGAGGCAAGAGGAGACTCCTGCCTCCCAAAGGGACAACCGACTGCAGCAGCCGGTCCCGCTGCAATGGCTTCGCTGGAGGAAGATCTCCAAGTCCTCCCCGTGAATCTACTGAAAACCCTCGTGAGAGAGGGTGCAGTTCAACCCGTGTGGCCCGAGGGCCCCACCAACGCCTAACCCTCTCCCGGCCTCAGCTCCCTCAGCCTGACAGCTCACGCCCCAGGTGAACAGATCATCCGTGCAGACGCTGGTCACTGGTGCCACTTCCCATCTCAGCCTCGGGGTCACTGTGCTTACTCCCACCTTCGGGAATGGCCTCCACTTACTAAAAACAAAACACCGTTATTGCAACGGAAACCCCACTGGGTTCCTGTGGCTGCTTTGGGGCTTTCCCAGGCTGCAGGGGGGGAGGGGGGAGGGACCGGAGCCTGGCAGTGCCCCAAGGCGGGCCTGCTGGGGGGAAGGGTCCGAACACACTGCTGCCCTCTGGCCACTACCACAGCTTCGCATTCACTGCGATGCTCTGCCTGCTCCACAGCCAGCTCCACAGGCAGGTGAGATACCTCCCTTCACCGCTCCATGCCTCTTCCTTGTCAGACACCAAGTACCTGGCCAGGGAAGATGCTAGAACGTATTTGCTATCACAGCCTTGGCAGGAAGGACTGTGTGCCTCGGTCCATCCAGGCCACTCAGGCAGAGGGCACAGGACACGAACAGACGGCTCCCTCTGAGTCCGCCTCACACCTCAGGGCCCACGCACCAGCCCCGAGGGCACTGGGAGGCGGCAAGGCCTCTCCTGCGTCCTGGCTTCTCCAGGCCCTTCCGGCCTGCAGGGTGGATTGCAGTTGCACCCTTTCTGTCCATGGCCCCCCAACTGCTGAAGTACCAGACTCCCGCCTGGAGCCCTCCACCTCGGCCCTCTGCTGCCACTAAGGATGAGGGGCGGGTCCAGAGCGCAGGCATCCACTGCCAAGGACACCGCCCTGCCTGCTGCACACCTGCCGCTCCTTCACAGCTGCCGCCTGCAGACTGGAGCCAGGGCCGCTCACTAGTGTCCCCCATTCAGGGCTCCACGCCTGTGGGAGCAGGACTGGGTTCAGGACCTCCCTGAGGAGGAGGGGGAGGAGGAGGAGGAGGAGGAGGGGGAGG
>PVJC01020948.1:0-28671 GCA_004026665.1 Murina feae
CCATGCCATCTCCCTCCCGCCCACCCCCACATCTTGCTCACCCTGCCGCTGGCACTGCACTAGCCTCCAGGGCTGCCAACCGCCATCTTGCCTGAGCTAATTTGCATACAGCCATTCTGATTGGCTGGTGGGCATGGCTTACCCTGTCCCGAAGAAACGGTTAATTTTAATATTTTGCTTTTATTAGTTAAGATCATTAGATCTAACAATCTAACTTCTGGGAATATGTCCTAAAATAAGATTTATGTCCATAACTATTCATTATAGCACTATCCTAACTAATAAAAGCATAATATTAAAATTAACCTTTTCTTCGGGACGCCTAAGCCACACCCACCAGCCAATCAGAGTGACTGTATGCAAATTATCCTAGTCAAGATGGCGGAGGCCGCAGTCCCGGTGTGTGGCTTCTCTGGGGCTGTGGCCTCTGCCATCTTGGGAGCCTCCGTCCTGGGAAGGCATCTGGCGCCCTGGGCCAGCCGATGCCTTCCCAGGCGGAAGCCCCGGGGCGGGACCAGCTGACTGGCCCCGAGGCTCCCTCCTGGGAGGCCATGGGGTGGCCATGGCCACCGGATCGCTTCCCAGGTGGATGGCCTTGAGTGTCAATGGGAGCTGTGGGCAGCCTGAAAACAGCTCTCAGCCCTCTCCCAGGCTTGCCAGGCACCACAGGAGGGCCCTGAACCCTGAAGGGGCTGTGGCCAGCCTGAAAACTGCCCTCAGTCCCTCACCCAGGCTTACCACACCCCCATGGGGTGAGGGTTTCCACTGGGGAGTTTAGCCAGCCTGCAAACAGACATTGGTCCCTCACCCAGGCTGGCCAGGCACACCAGCAGGTGGACAGACATCCCCAGAGGGGTCCCAGACTGTGAGAGGGCACAGGCCGGGCTGAGGTTTTACCCCCCTCCCCCCTAGTGCACAAATTTTTGTTCACTGGGCCCCTAGTTTGTAATAATGAGAGATTGGAAACCACTGAGAAGTATATCCATTAGGGAAGTTACTTGAATACACATGGCTCTAACTGAATATATTATTGGTACAGCTATACAAAATAAGACCACATTATCCAGTTCTGTCCATGAGTCAAGTTATAAAAAAATACAACTCAATAACAATTAGCACCACAAACATTCAGATTATAGTCTTTAAATACCAATTCTCATTAAAGGAACCAGGGCACTCTGAATAAATGGTACATTATAGAAATTTCCACAAAATCAGCCTGGAAATCAATCAGAGACTATTAGGACCATGTCAAAGGACTCAGAAACTAATGTGTATATTCCTATTAGCCTAAGATTAAAAATACTTGAGCACCAATAATGACAACTATAATGGATTACAACTCACAAAATACATTTAAATCCCCAGATTCATAATAATAACTATTCACTTTTAGAGTTTTTAATCTACCAGGAATGTCTTTAATAGTTTAGGTCAAGATCTAGCTTTTAAAAAAAAATATTTTTATTGATTTCAGAGAGGAAGGGAGAGGAAGAGACAAATAAGAAACATCAATGATGACAGAGAATCATTGATTGGCTGCCTCCTACACGCCCCACACTGATCAAGCCCACAACCTGGGCATGTGCCCTGACTGGGAATTGACCTGATTCATAGGTCAATGCTCAACCACTGAACCACAATGGCTGGGCAAGATCTAACTTTTCTATTAAAATACTAGGGGCCCGGTGCACAAAAATTTGTGCACTCGGGGGGTGGGGGTCCCTCAGCCTGGCCTGTGCCCTCTTGCAGTCTGGGACACCTCTGGAGGTGGGGGGGATGTCCACCTGCTGGCATGCATGGCCAGCCTGGGTGAGGGGTTGAGAGCCATTTTCAGGCTGCCCACAGCCCCTTCAGGGTTCGTGCACTGGGGGGTGGGAGGGCTGGTGAGTGCAGGCCTGGACGTTTCCCACCAGAGGGCCCATGATCGCACATGCCTGGTGGCCTCCACCGCTGAGGGGACACACCTGGCGCAGAGCTGGATGGCGAGCCAGGGGCAGACGCTGGTGCAGGACCCCTCGGTGGGGCCCTGCTGCTGAGCAAACACACCCGGGGTGGAGCTGGGCAGCGGACTGGCTTCGGATTCTCCGCACTGTGCAGCAGATGCTCCTGCACGCCCTGTGGAGGCCCCTGGGGGGCGGATGAAGGTAGCAGACCCTGGACGGGTGCTCCCACATGCCCCCAAGGAGGCCTCTGGGGCAGAGCCAGGCAGCTGACCCAGGATGGGCACTCCTGGATGCCCCAAGGAGGCCCTCGCGCTCCCGCATGCCCCGGGGAGGCCCCAGGGGTGAAGCCAGGCAGTGGACCCGGGACGGCTGCCCCTGCAAGCCCCGTGGAGGACCCGCTCTCCCACATGTCTGGTGGAGGCCCCAGGGGGCGGAGCCAGGCAGTGGACCCAGGACGGGTGCTCCTGGATGCTCCAAGGAGGCCCCAGGCTGGATCCCCCCCACTGAGCTGACACACCTGGCACAGCTATGCCGGCCATGGAGGCTCCCAGTGCAGAGCTGCCCTGCCAGCCTCCATCTTGGATGGGTTAATTTGCATACAGCCGCTCTGATTGGCTGGTGGGCCTGGCCATGAGCAGAGGCTCAGCCAGCCTAGGCAGGCAGTTGCAACAGAAGCCTCTGGTTTGCTCTAGCTCCATGGCTGCTGGCCTCTGGGTTAATTTGCATACAGCTGCTCTGGTTGGCTGGGAGATGTGGCTTGGCTGGTGAGAGTGGCTTAGGTGTCTCGGGTAATGGTTAATTTGCATATTACTCTTTTATTATATTAGATTCATTCATTTAGCATTATTTATTGAATAGTTAATATTCTTATCACTAATACCAATGTCATATATCCAATTCATATACATGTATTACATGGATGTATATATACTCTTTATCTTTGTATCTACAGCTATCTACCTATCTATATACACACACACTCAACACATACTTTTTGGGGGCTTCTTATCTTGTTCTTTTATTTATCCATTCTTGTGCTACTACAATATTGTCTTAATTACTGTGGCTTTATTATACAACTCATTATCTGGTAGACAAATCCCTTCAATCTTATTTTCTCCCTTAAAATTGTCTTGAATCCTATAAATATCTTTTCTACATAAACGTGAAAAATATTAGGATGGCAACTTCAACAGAAATATACACTTTATTTTTTTTAAATCACCAGCAACTTGTTCTAGCCCATTTGGCTCAGTGGATAGAGCGTTGGCCTGCAGACCATAAGGGTCCCGGGTTCAATTCTAGTCACATGCCCAGGTTGCAGGCTCGAACCCTGGTAGGGGGCCTGCAGGAGGCGGCCGATCAATGAGTCTCTCTCATCACTGATGTTCTATCCTTCTCTCCCTCTCCCTTCCTCCCTGAAATCAATAAAAATATGTAAGAAATAAAATCACCAGTAACTCTACACTGAAAATATGAAAAAAGAGTAACTGAATAAATTTAACACCAGATTACAGCTTATACAAGATTAAAGTTACAAAGTAGTATTTATTATAACTGTATTTATTATAACTGAATGTCATTACATACTTTTTTTGGGGAAATATCTAAGGCTTTTGAGTGTTTGAAGTTCGAATTTTCCCCTATTTTTGGTCAGGACAAGAACTAAAAAGGAGAAATACCCTAGAATTCAGAATGAACAATTCTTGCTCTATATATATTTCCCCCACAGATAAGGAAGATTTTGCAACTTTCCCAGAAACAGTGGCTTGAACTAAATACCAAAGCTCATGTGCCATATCTGGAAGTTTTTAGTCACCGGGAGCCATGGCATTTCTTTGCGTTGTGTCACACACTTACAAATACTTTTGTTTTCACTATCACCACTGGGACAGAAAACCCTCTGTTCTGGGGCTGACTGGCGGGCAGAAACGGCAGGGGCGGAAAATGGGAAATGGCTCAGGGTCTTGGAATTCCCGGCTGCCTAGCTCAGCGGCTTGCTATTTGCAAGTTTCTGACATGTTTGCCCCCGGAGTTCCCCTGAAAGAGGGCGCCTGACAGCACCCACAGGGAGTGTCTTCCCTCAGAACATACGTGAGGGCATCTGCTATCGGCTCCCGCCAGATGACAAGCATTTACTCTGCGGCAAAGGCACTGTTTGCGGCATCCATGGGGGATGGGGGTTGGGGGGGGGGGGGGGGGAACCACAAAATGTCCATGACAGCAACACCAAGAATCCCGATTTCCAATTGCCTGCCAGCTAACTAGTTAAAACTTCAGTAAGTGGGACCCTTTGTGGCTCAGTACTAATAAAGGAGTAATATGCTAATCTGACCGGGAGACCTTCCAGAGACCTTCCCCTCATCCTTCCGCAGTCATGGTGGTGCCCAGGCAGAGGCAGTTAGGGGCAATCAGGCTGGCAGGGGAGGGCAGTTAGGGGGACCAGGCCAACAGAGAAGGGCAGTTTAGGGGGATCAGGCCAGCAGGGGAGGGCAGCTGGGGGCAATTGGGCCAGTAGGCGGGGCAGTTGGGGAATGATCTCGGTAGGGGAGGGCAATTGGGGGGGATCAGGCAGGCAGGCAGGTGAGTGGTTAGGCGCCAGCAGTCCCAGATTGCGAAAGGGATGTCCGACTGCTGGTTTATTCCGGAATCCACAGGGGTTCCCAACTGGAGAGGGTGCAGGCTGGGCTGAGGAAACCCCCATCCCCCTGCACAAATTTCATGCATATACATATACATATACATACACATATTCCTTTCTAGCCATGTTCATGAGAAGCTGGGAGAAAACCCTTGCCTGAAATACTGTTCTGGGGCTAGGGATGAGCTCTTGAAATAAGGACACGCTTCCGTTGGTGCCATCCCTACAGCAGAAAGCCAACAGCTTCGAAACGAACAGAAGCTTAAAAATCAAAGGAACCCGGCTCATTGTAAAGCAGGCCTAACTGTGACCCTATCCCAGGCCGCGGCAGGGCAGGCCTTCCCCTTAACCAGCCGCTGCTGCGCGTTCCCGCGTCCACGTCCCCGGCCGCGAGCGGTTGCGTGTGGATGAAAAGAAACGGTCCCGACTGCTGCCTTCATCGGAGCAAAACGCCACCCAGTTGCTCTGTTCTCAGCCCCCCTCGCCCCCCCGCGAGTGCAGGCGTCGCTCCGGGGGCATCGGGCCGGGAGCCGGTCGGTCACATAACTGCGAGGTGACGCGACGACGGGCGTTTCCACAGGGTTTCCCGGATGCGAGCGCGTCAGGCTCGGCCCACGGCGTGCCGCGCCCCCCTCGGGAGGATGCGAGGGGCCGCGCGGGAAGGAAAGGCCCAAAGCGCCCGAACCTCGAGGTAGAGGCCAACACGCCGGCTGCTGGGCCCGCTGCCGCCGCAGGCCGCCGGCTGACCACTGACCGCCGCGGACGGCCGCCGCCTCCCGCCCTCCGACCGCAGACTCCCCGGCGCGGCGGTGACGCAACCCCGCCGGCGCGCTGACGTCGCCGTGCGTCGCTGGGGCCCGGCCTGGGCGGCTGCGGGCCTCGGGAGCGCCTCCCGGAGCAGTTTGGGCTGCACGTCGCGGGGGCGCCGCTGCCCGGGGCGAGGAGGCCGAGGGGCCGCCGCCCGCACCGAGGTGAGTGCGCCCGTGGGGGGACCGCGCGAGGCGGGCTGGGGCGCGGGGCCCACGTCCCCGAACCGCGGCGGCCTGAGGGCGGACAGCCCGGCGGCGGGGGCCCGTCCGGCGCTCTCCCTGCTCTCGCCCGGGCTCTCGCTTCATTCGGGAGCCCGGGCTCCACGACCCGCCGTCGGGAATAACTTTTAGACATCGGCCCGTGCGCCTGCCTGCTGTGGCCGCCGCCCACCTTTCCGGCTCTTAGACGTGGACCGGGAAAAGACGTTTCCTCGCAGAGCGTTTGCGGGGCTTTAAACTTCGCCCTTTTCATTGGCCGGAGCCGAGGCACTTGGCGGCGAGCGAGGCGCTGCAGTTCGCCCCGTCCCAGCTGCGCCCCGCCGCGGTGCTGGCCTCCGCGCGCCGGGAGCACGGGGAGCACGGCTCCGGGAACCCGGTGGGTCAACCCCGTCGTCGCGCTCTTGCCCTCCAGCCGGTGCCCCCGCCCCGCTGCAGTTTGCACAGAAGAGGTCGGGATGCCCAGTGCGGTGCCCGTGGGTAAAAGCTGGTCATCTCAAGGGGCGCGGCCAGGGGCTGCGGGGCCGCGGGCCGCTGAGCTGTTGCTGTGGCTTCGGAGTCGGGAGGCGGCTGTGGCGAGGGCGGGTTTGCGCTAGTGGACGCCGGGCGCACGTCGCTCCCGCGGCCCGGCTGCTCGTCCGGGGAGCCGTGGCATTTAAACAGTTCCTGCCTAAGGACTGCTGCACGGTTGCGATGGGTGTGTCTCCTTCGCCACTGCCCCCTTTTGCCAGGGAACTTCTAAAACTATAAAAAGTTGTCGCCAGAAAAGGGGAGGAGGCCGAGGACAAAATATTTTGATCTAAGTAAATGTCCATCTGTCTTTAAAATTGTATGTTTAAACACACACACACACACACACACACACATACTTAGTGCTAAGGGGCCTCTCTGTATTGCATTTGTTTTCATTAAAGCTTTCCCAGTTAGAAAGTTTCTGTGATAAATTGTGAATTAACATGTATTTTTAGACTTTATGGAATACATTGAATAGTAGTGTATAAAATTCAGGGGTCCTCAAACTTTTTAAACAGGGGGCCAGTTCACTGTCCCTCAGACCGTTGGAGGGCCGGACTATAGTTAAAAAAAAACGATGAACAAATTCCTACGCACACTGCACATATCTTATTTTGAAGTAAAAAAACAAGGCGGCAAAAACACCTGCATGTGGCCCGCCGCCGGCCGTAGTTTGAGGACGCCTGGTAAATGCTCTTTACTATGAAAATAGTTTTCTAAAATAGCTTTTTTTTTTTTTTTTCCAGATTTACAGCTTTGAAGAGACTACTTTTTTCCCCCTCATTTTTTTCCGCTGCAGTAATAAATCCCATTATGGAGACCCAGGAACTTTATAAAAGGATATAGCTTGATCTCTGTGCAGAGTGTAATTTTGTGTATGAATTATATTTTTTAACTATGAAGAGTTTTCAGAAAGAATAGTGAAGTTAATTACTGGTACATTATGTAATACAATATTTTATTAGGCATTTATGACAATACTACAAAGGACAAGCTGTTATCTTGATAAATTTATTTACCTGTAATTACAAAATGAATGATATAGGTGCATGATCCTTAAATGAAAGACAGGTTAATTTTTAAATGCAGAGTAGAAAGTTTCTGCTGTGGAAATTTTATGGTTAAATTAGTTAAGTTACAGAGAAAATACCTCCAGTTGGTCAAGCATAATAATAAAGTGGTATGCAAAGTTTGGAAGAAAAACAACATAGTGATGATGCTACAGGACATGGAAACATATAGACAATAATTAACAAAGGAGGACAAATTAGCAGTTTGTGAACTTTAAGCAAAATTCATTTCATTTGACATCATACACAATATAACAGGAATAAGTTCAACAAAGCTTGTGGGTATTGATGACCCCAAAAGCTATCTGAAACTAATATAACCCACTAGAGTAAATACTATGATAATAAGTTGTGTGAATTAGCTTTTAGATAATGTGACCATATGAAGATTTTAATTTTTGTTTACTAGACTAAACCAAGATTTTTTGTTTTTGGAAATTATATTAAAGTGCTTGTAGAGAAAAAGCTTGCATAAAGTTTTTTTCCTTTTATAGCATAATCAATCAGTAATTGATTTGAGAACTAGGCTTTGTAGTTGCAACCAAAAGCAAATTTAGGTATTCTGTAGTTGTTTAGAACTTTGGGAATATAAACCTCCTTTAAAAGTCAGTCAGTTTTAAATATTTTCAGAAGTGTATCACCTTCTTTCAGGTCATTATATTAGTATTACACTAAATAATGACTTAATAGCATCTGAGTTAATGTAATCCCAAAGAATACTACAGAGTATTGTGGTAATTTAGAGGGGCTATTCATCCTACACGGGTGTAAACGTAGGTGTAAATCCACTCAACTAGGTGTAGTAAATTTTAAGTAGGGGCCTATCATTTGGTTCTTTTTTGTAGTAAAAATCTAATTTAGTCTGAAGAGATGAGAAATTTCATGTGAAAGCTTTTGCCCATCAAAAAGTAAAATCACTCATGCACAAAACTACCTCCCAACGACTTGTCCAAGGTCCCTCATCTCAAAAAAGATTATAATGGAAGATAGTACGATCTTGTCAAATTGGACAATTGACAACAAACACAAAATGAAATACGACTTCTCCTGTGAACTCTACCGAATGTCTACGTACTCGACTTTCCCCGCTGGTGTTCCTGTCTCAGAAAGGAGTCTCGCTCGCGCTGGTTTTTATTACACTGGTGTGAACGACAAAGTCAAGTGCTTCTGCTGCGGCCTGATGCTGGATAACTGGAAACAAGGAGACAGTCCTATTGAAAAACATAAACAGCTCTATCCTAGCTGTGGCTTTATTCAGAATCTGGTTTCTGTTACTGGTTTGGAATCCACCTTTAAGACTACTTCTCCAGTGAGAAACAGTTTGACACATTCGTTGTCTCCTACTTTGGAACAGCGTGGATCGTTCAGTGGATCTTATCCCAACCTTCCATCAAACCCTATTCATTCTAGAGCCGTTGAAGACTTCTCCCCATCAAGGACTAACCCCTGCAGTTACGCAATGAGCACTGAACAGGCCAGATTGCTTACCTACCACCTGTGGCCATTAACTTTTTTGTCACCATCAGAATTGGCAAGAGCTGGTTTTTATTACATAGGACCTGGGGATAGGGTAGCCTGCTTTGCTTGTGGTGGGAAACTAAGTAACTGGGAACCAAAGGATGATGCTATGTCAGAACACCGAAGACATTTCCCCAACTGCCCATTTTTGGAGAATTCTCTAGACACACTGAGGTTTAGCATTTCAAATTTGAGCATGCAGACACATGCAGCCCGGCTGAGAACATTTATGTACTGGCCTTCTAATGTTCCAGTTCAACCTGAGCAGCTTGCAAGTGCTGGTTTCTATTATGTGGGTAAGAAACTTACATAGCTGTACATTTTATCTAGTTCATTTTGACTGACATACGAGAACGTGTGTACTTAATTTTAGTCTTTTGTTTCCTCAGGTCGAAATGATGACGTCAAATGCTTTTGTTGTGATGGTGGCTTAAGGTGTTGGGAATCTGGAGATGACCCCTGGGTAGAACATGCCAAGTGGTTTCCAAGGTAATTGTTTTTAAAGGTATTTCTACACAAACCTGCTTAAAGAAGTAGGAATCCTGGCATGGTTAAATTTACATCTCAATATAACAAAGCTTCTCTTATGCTATTGGGGAATGAGCCTTTTAAAACTTCCAATTTGGACTTTAATTATTTTTTATTGATAATGTTGTAGAATGTTCAGTGCATTTTTCTTTTCTAAGTCATGTATTCACGGTATAGTTCAACTTGACTCATTTACAGTTATGGCGGCCATACATTTCATTTGTTTATTTCCTATTTTGCTTTAAAGGAGACTTAAGGATTAAAGATATATAAAATAGAACAAAAAGAACGTAAGTTAGAAAAATGTAAGAAAGAAAAAGGGAAACAAGTGACAAAATAGATTTATGAATAAAAATATTTTGTAATAAGAATGCATATAATAAAATCTGATTGTTAAGTCTGATATTATAATCAGACTTAAATAATTTTTTTCTGCACAGTTTTGTCTTGTGACATGTCATATCTCCTTTGGTCACTATCTCTAGCAGTATCTCCTGTTTTTAGAAAGAATTTAGAGACGTTCGTGAAATAGAATTAGAAATTAATTCTGTTTGTGTTATTGAGTAGCAATGTGAACTTGAACAAATTGTCTGATGCTGTTGAGCTTCTCTCCTCTTCTGTAAAACGAGGGAGTTGGACTAGATGATTTTTTAAAAAAATTGTAGTAAAATATGCATAACATAAAATTTATCATTATAACCATTTTAAAGTATACATTTCTGTGGCATTAATTCACATTGTTTCTCAATCATTACCATCATCCATTTTCAGAACTTCTTCATCTTCTTAAACTGAAAGTTGTACTCATTACACTAACTCAGCATTTACCTGGCCCCCTAGCCTCTGGCAACCACCATTCTACTTTCTGTCTATGAATTTGACTACTGTAGGACCCTCTTGTAAATGGAATCTGTACTAATAAAAGGGTAATAAGTTAATCAGACTGGACATCCTTCTGGACAAAGCCATGGTAGCTGGGCCGAGGCAGAGGCGGTTAGGGATGATCATGCCAGCTATCAGGCTGGCAGGGGAGCAGTTAGGGGCATCAGACAAACAGACAGAGTGGTTTTGGGGCAATCAGGCAGACAGGCAGGTAAGCAGTTAGGAGCCAATGGTCTCGTATTGTGCGAGGGATGTCCGACTGCTGGTTTGGCGGGATAAGGCCTAAACCGGCAGATGGACATCTCCTGAGGGGTCCCAGACTGGAGAGGTTACAGGCCAGGCTGAGGAACCTTTCCCCACACGAATTTTGTGCACAAATTTCGTGCACCAGGCCTCTAGTTGTATAATATAATGTGTTGTTTTAAAAATATGTTTTATTGATTTTTTTTTACAGAGAGGAAGGGAGAGGGATAGAGAGTTAGAAACATTGATGAGAGAGAAACATCGATCGGCTGCTCCTACACACCCCTACTGGGGATGTGCCCGCAACAAAGATACATGCCCTTGACCGGAATCGAACCTGGGGCCTTTCACTCCGCAGGCTGACGCTCTACCCACTGAGCCAAACCAGTTAGGGCTATAGATAATGTTTTGACCTGTGAGTGCCTTTCACAATATAAGGAATCTTTGGAATCCCTTCAGGAAATTAAAAAGTCCTTTTGTCATTTTTGTGTAAAGTTAAAAAAAAATTGGAGAAATGTTTTAGTATGGCCCAATACATTGTTAAAAGTTGTGTTTTAAAATTTTATCTTTAATATTCATAATATGTCAAGATAAATTTTGACTTTCCAACTCTGAAAAGTGACATCATATATTTTGTTTAGATAATTTAGGAAAAAGCATATTTTATTGTCAGATATTTAAATAACCTAAATATATTTGACTCTATGGGATTGTGTACATATAATTTGAAATTTGACTATACTGTATGAAAAAGACATAAACAGCTTTCTAAATCCAGTGTTTGAATTGTTACATTTTATCCTTTATAAAACAAAACAAAGTCTTGGTTTATTTCTGTAACTTGTGTTTTGCTTTAAATAGTTAAATAATGGAAAGAACTTAGTGATTTTTTTTTGTAAACACTTCTGAAAACAGCAAATTTCCATTGTGGGTAATCTTTAATCTCAGTAAATGGAAAACTGAAATAAGTAATTGTTATCACTGTATTTTGACACAGTTTACTTATTTACTTATCAAATATTTGGATGCTTAATGGATACTCTTTAGATGCTGGGGATATAACAGTGAATAAGACACCCAAAAATTGTCCTCATGGAGTTCATTGGAGAAGGGGAAAATATGGGGAGAATTTATTATACTTCCTATCTTTATTTTTTTAATTTATTTTTTTGGTTAGTCCTCACCCGAGGATATTTTCCCATTGATTTTTAGAGAGAGTGGAAGGGAGAGGGAGAGACAGAGAGAAACATCGATATGAGGTACATTGATTGGTTGCCTCCCACATGTGCCCTAACCAGAGCCAAATCGAATGCGGACCCTTCAGTCTGCAGGCTGATGCTCTATCCAGTGAGCCAAACCAGCCAGGGCTGTACTTCCTGTCTTTAATCGTTATGAAAGAAAATTAATCAGTCCCAGAATGAAAGTAATTTAAAACTATGCAATGATCAAAACACAGTAACAACTAGTTCTGTTACTTGGTTGATAACAGAGCATGCATATGGTATCTACTCATTCCACCCACTCACCAATGGAAGGACATTTGAGTTGTTTCTAGTTTGGAGCAATAATGAATGAAGCCACTCTAAACATTAATAAAACATTTGTGGACACATGTTTTCATTTTTCTTGAGTAAACATGTCCAAGGGTGATTGATGAGTTGTATGGCAAGTTTTATTTTAACTTTATAAGAAATTGCTAAATTGTTAAATGTTTAATTTCCACTGTCATGGTATGAGACCTCTGGGTGTTCCACATCCTTAACAACATTTGGTATTGTCCATCTTTTTATGTTAGCCATTCTAATAGATATGTACATAGTGACATTTCACTGTCATTTTAGTTAGCATTTCCTATCGATTAATGATGATGAGCTTCTTATTTGATTATTTACCATCTATACATCTTTGGTGAAGTATCTGTTCAAATCTTTTACCCATTTTTATGTCTTCTTTTTTTAAATTAAGTTTGCTGATTCATAATATACTCTGGATACAGTGCTTTATCAGATGTGTTTTGCAAACTTTCAGTCTGTGGATTTTCCTTTTCTTAACAGTGATGAGCAGACATTTTTAATTTTGATGATGTCAGTTTATCAATTTTCTCTTTTGTGGATTATGCTGTTGGTTTCTTATCTGAGAATTTGGTATATAACATAAGGACAAAAAGATTTTCTCTTAACGTTTTCTGTTTTATGTTTTACGTTAATAATTTATTTTGTTTATTTTTGTATATAGTATGGGCATAGGTTGAAGTTTATTGTTCTTTGCATATGGATATCTAGTTGTCTAGCACTATTTGTTGAAAAACAAAAGGAATGAAATGGAAACAGATTTTATGTGAACTTCCTGGAACACCTTTTAGAAATCTTAGTAATTTGAAAATGAGTACTTGGAAAACACTGTCACATTATAGATGAAAATATTTGATTCAGTATTTTTTTGGAGGGTGGGTTTGTGCTTTAAGTGTAATGGAAGAATGGACACTAGAGAAAGATTAGCGGTTATTATATTATGAAAGATCACATTTTAGGAATACTGTATTAGAGTTTCTGAAACTGTGTTAAACCCCCAAATTGTCTATAACAGCATTATTCAAGCCTCAGTTTGTGTTCCTTTGCAGATGTAGACCCTTTTATTGTTGTTAACTGTGTTAATGGATCTACATAGAAAATATCAGAACGCATGAGCACATAGTAAGAGTCTGGTGTTTGAGAATTTTGTTTCTGTTAGGTATGTATGTGTGCTACATTGTGATGTAAAGTGTCTCTATTATGGGGTTACAGAAAGTATGAAAGCCACTTTTCTAGAATGATCAAGTTATATTTTTTTTATCTAAAACAATTTAAAAAAATTTGTATGTTTTAGGTGTGAGTTCTTGATACGCATGAAAGGACAGGGGTTTGTTGATGAGATTCAAGCCAGATATCCTCATCTTCTTGAACAGGTAAATACATTTTTATAATTAACAACATTGAATTCTGCTAAATAATAATTGCAAAAATAATTTTAGAAGTAATCATTACATTTGTTTTTCAGGTATAGTTACAGGTTTTGTATTCATATTCATACCTTTAATTTTTATTTTTTTAACTACCATGTTAAGGGGTTATAAAAAAGGTTGTCCTTTGTTTTTAGTTTTTTGAAAATCACTCAACATACTACTGTATAATTTGTAGTAAGTTGGAGGAGGATCTTTAATGTCTCTTCCATCTTTTCTAGAAAAGAAAATAGAATTGTCAGGAGTTTGGAACCTCTGAGAGTGGACCAGTTGAAATATGACTTTCTAAAAGAAATGAGAAATCATTAATACTTTTTCTTATTTTTCTGAAACTAGAGATACACTAGAATTCCAATTTGGAAGTAGGTGAAGTTTAAGGACATTTTTATGATGATTAAGGAAAAACAAAACAGAGTGAAGAATTATTTTTTAATATGTTACTGATATTAGAGAGAGAGGAAGGGGGAGAGAGGGAGAAAGAGAGAGAAACATCATTGTAAGAGTGAAAACCTGCCCTAGCTGGTTTGGCTCAGTGGGTGGAGCGTTGGCCTGCGGATTAAAAGGTCCCAGGTTCGATTCCGGTCAAGGGCATATACTTGGGTTGTGGGCACATCCCCAGTAGGAGGTGTACAGGAGGCAGCTGATTGATGTTTCTCTATCATTGATGTTTCTAACTCTCTATTCCTCCCCCTTCCTCTCTGTAAAAAATCAATAAAATATATTTAAAGAAATAAAAAAGAGTGAAACACCTGTTAGTTGCCCCACACGCACCCCGACGGGATTGAACCTGTGACCTGGGTCTGCACCCTAACTGGGAATCGCACCAGTGATCTTTTGGTACATTGAACAGTGCTCCAATCAACGGAGCCACACTGGTCAGGGCAAGCAAAGTGAAGTATTATGTAAATTTTCCAGTTTTTAGAGTCTGTACACTACTTACAGAAAACTTATCTTAATGTTGCTTTGTGTAGGCTGTTTGAAATTTTTTATTTTATCTATTAATTTTTCTTCTGTTTCATAGCTGTTGTCAACTTCAGACACTCCTGGAGATGAAAATGCAGATCCACCCAGTATGTACGAAAATACTTCAAATATGGAATAGGAATTTTTATAAGAATGTTGGGAATGAAAGTATGTAAAAGAAGGATTTCTGAGGTCATAGGAAAAAAAGGTGGAAGTTAATGATAAATAAGGAGTGTACTAAGATTCATGACATTGTCAGAGGATTTTTAGAAGTATACTAATCTTTCTTAAAGTACTGACATTCCAATTGGGGAGATAAGACACATGTAAAAGAAAAACAACCATAACAAATAGCGCAAGGAATACCAAGGAAATGTGCAAATAAGCACATTTATTTGCTGTAAGCTAGCATCTTTGAAAAGACCTGGTTCACATCTCATTTAGGTATTAGGCTAGATGTTAGGTTTGTGTATTGTTTTGTTTTTAATATGTTTTTATTTATTTTAGAGGGAGAGGGAGAGAGGGATAGAAACATCAATGATGAGAATTATTGATCAGCTGCCTCTTGCCAGTCTCTCTTAGTTACCGTTTGCATGAATATCTTTTTACATACCTTCACTCTCACCCTATCTGTTTCTTTAAAGGTGAAGTGATAAGTAGCATATTGTGGCATCCTGTTTGTTTTAAAGCTATTCAACCATTCTGTATCTTGATCAGAGAATTGTCCATTTACATTTGAAGTAATTATTATAAATAATATATTTTTATTGATTTCAGAGAGGAAAGGAGAGGGAGAGAGAGAAAAACATCAGTGATGAAAGAGAATCTTTGATTGGCTGCCTCCTGCACACCCTCTATTAGGAATTGAGGCCACATCCTGGGCATGTGCCCTGACCAAGAATTGAGCTGGGATCTCCTGGTTCATAGGTTGACCGCTGAGCCTAGTCAGCCAGGCTAAAGTAATTATTGATAGTTAAGGACTTAACTCTTATAATTTTTAACATTTTTTTTCAAGTTCTTTAGTTTATTGCTTAATTATTAATTAATTTTTCTTTATGTTTACCATGAGGCTTACATGAAACAAGACTGTTTTAAGCTGCTAACAATTTACTTTCAACCATATACAAAAACTACACTTTTACTTCTTCTCACCCCACATTTTACGCTATAGATGCTATACTTTTACATCTTTTTATATTATTAACACATTAGCAAGTCATTGTAGCCATAGTTATTATGATTGTTTTTTAACTTTTATACTAGAGATAAAAGTGAATCATACACCATTGTTACAGTTCAGGGTGTTCTGATTTTGACTATATGTTTATCTTTACCAGTTAAGTGTTTTACTTTTATATGTCTTATGCTGTTAACTTAGTGTCCCTTCATTTTAACTTGAAGAAATCCTTTTAGCAGTTTTTTTAAGGCAGGTCTAGTGTTGTTGAACTACCTCAACTTTTGTTTGTCTGAAGTCTTTATCTCCCCTTCATTTTTGAAGGACTGTTTTGTGTGGTTGACAGTGTTTATCTTTAAGCACTTTGATATATCACGTCACACTCTGGCCTGCACGATTTCCACAGAAAACTCTGTTATCCTTATGGGATTCCTTGTATGTGAGAAATTGTTTTTCTCTTCTTGAAAGAACAAGTTTGTTTTTGACTTTTAATATTTTGAATATGTGCCTTGGAGTAATCTTTGGATTGATCTTGTTTGAGTTTTTTAAGCTTATTGTTTTTGGATATCCATAACTCTCCCAAGATTTGATAAGTTTTCAGCTGTTCTTTCTTTTTTAAAATTAGTATTTTTAAAATTCTTTATTGTTTAAAGTATT
Source organism: Murina feae (assembly GCA_004026665.1). NCBI lineage: Eukaryota > Metazoa > Chordata > Mammalia > Chiroptera > Vespertilionidae > Murina > Murina feae. Next base: position 16,159 of record PVJC01020948.1, read on the forward strand.
ACATGTATTTCCTTTTCCCCCATCGAATTCTCCCTGGCCACTCCCACGCTCCAGGACATGCCTCTGCCACCCCAGTGTCCATGTCCATTGGTTATGCTTATATGCATGCATACAAGTCCTTTGGTTGATCTATTATCCTCTCCCCCCACCCTCCCACTCTCCCCTGCCTTCCCTCTGAGGTTGGACGATCTGTTTGATGCTTCTCTGTCTCTGGATCTATTTTTATTCATCAGTTTATGTTCATTATATTCTACAAATGAGTAAGATCATGTGATACTTATCTTTCTCCAACTGACTTCGCTTAGCGTAACGCTCTCTGTGTCCATCCATTCTATTATGAATGGTAGGAGTTACTTTTTTACAGCAATATAGTATTCCATTGTGTAGGTGTACCACAGTTTTTTAATCTACTTATCTGCTGATGGCCACTTAGGCTGTTTCCAAATCTTAGCTATTGTAAATTGTGCTGCTATGAACACAGGGGTGCATATATCCTTTCTGATTGGTGTTTCTGATATCTTGGGATACATTCCTAGAAGTGGGATTACTAGATCAAATGGGCATTCCATTTTTAATTTTTTGAGGAAACTCCATACTGTTTTCCACAGTGGCTGCACCAGTCTGCATTCCCACCAGCAGTGCAACAGGTTTCCTTTTTTTCCACATCCTCTCCAGCACTTAGTATTTCTTTAAGTACGTTTTCTCTTCCTTTCTCTCTTCCTCTGGGACACCCATGATGTGAATGTTCATGTGTTTGGTAGTGTCCCATAATTCACATAGTCTTTCTTTACCCTTTTTAATCTCTTTTTTTTGTTTGTTTCTATGACTGGCTAATTTTAAATGATCTGCCTTGCAGTTCTCTGATTCTTCTGCATGATCAAGTCTGTTGTTGAATTTCTCTGTTGAATTTTTCAGTTCTGTCTTATTCTTTAGCTGTAGGATTTCTTTTTGGTTCTTATGGTTTCTGTTTCTTTATTAAACTAGTTTTGTTCATGTGTTGTTTTCCTCATTTAATTTAGTTATCTGTCTTTGTTCTCTTGAATTTCATTTTCTTTAATTGAGTATTTTAAATTAATTGTCAGGCAAATAATAATTGTCAGATGAACCATAGCTTTTCATATCTTAGACCTGATTAGTGGAACTTTATTAGTTTCCTGATACTTGCCTGATTAGCATGATATACATATAACCTTTTTTTGGTGTCTGTGCATTTGAAGGAGCAAACAACTCTTTGTAGACTGCTTTTGGCAGGTAAAGATTTTCTTCTGTAGGATCCCCTGGCTGATGGGATTGCAGTCATGCTTGGTTGGAGCTGTTATGAGACTGTTGCTGGGTCTGTGGTGGTGCTATCCATGGTTGGTGGACTTGTTGCTACAGGCTAAGGCTGGTGTAGATCCTATCTGGTCCCTTGGTGGATAGGACTGACTCTAGTACATTGTTTAGTAGAATGTTGTTGGGACAGGGTTCTGCTTCAGTGTCCACAGTTGGGTTCTAGATAGTGGGTCTGTTATCAGATGTACAGATGAATGTGGTTCCCTTTAGATCCTTGTGAGGAGGAAGGGGCTCTTGTCTGATGACTGAATTTATCTCTTGATGGACAGAACTGGCTCTGGAACATAGCTGAGAGGGGCTGGAACTGAGCCCCAGAGCTGTTTTCAGGTTCAGAGAAGATAGAGGTCTGTAGACCTGGTCCTGGAAGCACAGATGGACATGTCTCCTACTAGGTCCCTTGGTGGACTAGACTGCTCTCTAAAGTAGGTAGAGGGTTGGAGTTTCAGGGTCTCCTGAAGTGCAGACATGAGTGTCTCCCACCAGGTCCCTTTGTTAGCAGTACTTTTGTGGACTGTGGCTGAGTATCAGGCCCTTTGAATATCTACAGCTGCTCAGTTGGGAATGTATCTTGCTGGGTCCCTGTGGCAGCAGGACTATTCGTGGACTGTAGCTGGGATGGGTTGAAGTCTAGTTGCAAGGCCCTTTCAGAATCTACAGTTTGACAAGTTTACCTGCAGTTGTTCTTGGACCATGGCTGGATCTAGTTCCTAGGCAGCTTCAGTGTCCACAGCTGAGACCAAAGCATAGGTGGGCATGGCCTCTCTCCGTTATCTTGGTGTACGGTGGGGTCAGGATCAAGTTAAGCTGGATTGTAGCCAAGTCCTGAGCAGTATGAAAATGTTTTGGGGTCTGTAGATGGGATAGTGGTCTGTGAGTCAGCTGTCTGGGAACAAGCCTGTTTTCTCAAAAGAGTTCTTGGTCTTAGACTATTAGAAGATTTCATAATCTGGTTCTGGAACATAACTGAGAGGGGCTGGAACTGGATCTCAGAGTTCCCACAAAGGGACCCCACAAAGGGACTTATAGTTCACGGATGGATTCCTGTTGTTGATGGGGTAGGGGTGGGGTGGGGAAATACGAGTGAGAGACATCTTACTTGGCAGTCTTGCTGACGTCACTGTCCTTCATCCTCCTTAAGACACCGACTCTTGACTTCGCAGACACCACATTCTTGGTTTTTCCCTGGTTGATCATGGACAGTCTCCTGTGATGACTATTCCTTTTTCAAACCTTCAAATGATGGAATAACTCTCAACACTCAGGCTATTTTGTCCAACTACATATTTAAATCTCTACTTAGCTATAACATTTACGGGATCCCTTCTTTCATCCTGTGAATTTGCTCCTACTCTGGTTGTCCCCATCTCAGTTAATGGCACCCATTTGCTAAGGTCAAAAGTTGACTCAGAAAACTGCCGATTGGTGTGGCTCAGTTGGTTACAGTGTCGTCCCATGCACTGAAGGGTCTCGGGTTTGATTCCTACTCGGCACATACCCAGGTTTCAGGTTCGATCCCTGATCAGGACGTGTATGGGAGGCACCTGATCAATGTTTCGCACATTGACGTTTCCCTCCCTTCTTCTCCTTTCCTTTCTCTGCAATCAATGCAAAACATCGTGGGGTGAAGATTTTTAAAAAGTTAACTTAGGCATTATTCCTGATTCTTCTCTTTACCTTATATGTTTAATTAGAAGTCATTTCCTCTCTACCTTTACAATATGTTCCTAATCTTACCACTTTTCTCCATTTCCATCCCTATCAACCTAATCCAAACTTCCATCATCTTCTATTATAATATCCAAAAAGATCTCCCTGACTCCATTTTACCTCATTTAAGTTTATCACCAAACTGCTAGAATTATCTTTTTTTTGGGGGGGGGGGGGCGAGGAGGGAAGGTTTATCACTTGTCTGCTTAAAACCCTCCTAGAATATTCTGGCAAACATAAAAGAAAATAGAAACTTCTCACAAGGCTCTATAATCTGGGCATCCTCCTCCCTGACTTTCACTACCACCTTTCTGTTTCTTGAATATACCTTGCATCAAGCTTTACTCTTGACTTAAGATTTTATACTTGCTTTTCTCTTTGCCTGGAAGACTTCTTCAGATATTCCCATAGCTTATTCCTTTTCTGGTGTTAACTTCTTCAGACAGGGCTTCCACATATGTTTGAGCAAGGGAGCACAGCACACATGGTAGCCATTGTATATTTGTATGTTTATTATAACAGCTTTCCAGCAGATGGCAGTAAAGCATCTTGAAGAATTAATGTTTTGTAATCTTCTTTTAAGATTTTTAATATCTACTCTAATAATTAAAGAGTAATATGCAAATTAACCATCTCTCTGAGACACCTAAGCCACACCCACCAGCCAATCAGAGCGACTATATGCAAATTAACCCATCAAAGATGGCAGTTAATTTGCATATACAGGAGAGCGAAGACTAAAGACAGCATAGAAGGAAGCCAAGTGCTGCAGAAGGAAGCCAAGGCAGCAGAGACTATGAAGAAGGGAGAAGGCGGTGGGGGGGGGGGGGAGGCCAAGGTGGCAGAAATGAGAGTTGAGGTGGCAGAGACGGGAGCTGAGGTGGGCTTCGCTCCCTTCTCTGCTTTGCTCTGGCTCAGGAAGCCCTGTTCTTGCAAGAATCTTCCTGCAACGGGCTACTAGTATATATGATGAGAGGGAATCATTGATTGGCTGCCTCCTGCCCATTGGACCGAGCTCGCAACCCAGGCATGTGCCCTTGATGGGAATCGAATCTGGGACCCTACTGTCCGCAGGCCAATGCTCTATCCACTGAGCCAAACTGGCGAGGGCTGTGATTTTCATAATGTTTCATATTGGCTAGCATTGATCCTTTTATCAATTGATCCTTTTAAATTCCTCCCTGATTACCTTATTTGAAGTGTCCTCCTGCCTCCTAGTTTGTTTTAATCACCTTACACTGCTTTTTCTTCAGAGCATCTGTCACTTCTCAAATCATGACTGTCTACTTTTATCATATTTATTTACATTTTTAGACATATTTTGTGTGAACCAGCCTTCCGTTTTACTATACTTCCTGCCTTTGCTTGTTATTCTCTCTGCTTCATCTATTCATATCTTTAGATTCTGTTTCTTCAAGTCAGAGTTCTAAAGCCACTTTTCCATGAAGCCTGTTGATTTCCTCAACTTCTCTGGGTGAAGTGAGATCATTTCTCACTTCTAAATTTGTGTAGCATGTTGGTTTGTAAACATGACTCTACATCAGAATCACTTGGGGAATTTTTAAAAATTACAGATTTGTAAGCCCCATCCCTACTTTCTCTTTAAGTAGGTCTGGAATGTAACCTGGGAAGTGGAATTGGTATTTCTTAAAAAGTACAGCATATCATACATTCTCATTTGATTTTGATTAAGTTAAACTTTTGTTGGAGTTATAGGTAATGAGTGCATCTAGCTCATTTCTCTTACTAGGATATAAGTAATGTGAGAGTAAAGTTTGTGTCATAGACGTTTTCCTACATACTTTTATATTTGTGGAATTTAACATTGGTACATGTCATTTCAAATAGTTGTTCATTTTGGACCTGGAGAAAGTTCTTCAGAAGATGCAGTCATGATGGATACACCAGTGGTGAAAGCTGCCTTGGAAATGGGCTTCAGTAGAAGCTTGGTAAAACAGACAGTTCAGCGTAAAATCCTAACAACTGGAGAGAATTACAAAACAATTAATGATATTGTGTCAGCACTTCTTAATGCTGAAGATGAAAACAGACAAGAAGAAAAAGAAAGACAAACTGAAGAAATGGCATCAGGTATTTGGGAATGCTAGAAAACTGCATGATTTCCCAGTGGGGTTCATAGGATTGTCTCACATGTCATGGGGAAGTTAGTGTCCTTGTCTATCCACTACCTGCTGGTAGCAGCCTCCAGCCATTTCCAAACTGCACATCCCCTCTTCACTGGGGACTGGGGACCACACTGCTTAACAACTATTGACTATACCTTTTTTCTGTGTTTATTTTCCAGGAAGATTCCTTGATATATGCTAATCAGAGGATTTTAGAATAACTCTTCTTGAGTTCTGTTTTCTTGTTATAACAAGTTTAAGCTGTTCTAAAAAAGCAAGTTTTTAAAGTTGGTAGCTAACAATATACCAGATATGCTGAATATTGTACGTATATTATCTCATTTAATTCTCACACCCTGTTGAGGGAGGTACAGTTACATTTTACAGATAAGGAAACCAACGAATCTGGAGGTTAGGGCACATATCTAGTAAGTGGCTAGGCCAGCACGGGGATCCATATCTGTCCTGACTTTACAGCTCAGACTCTAACAATGCAGTACAGTAGTCCCCACCTTATCCGCAGGCTATGTTTCAAGACCCCCCAGTGTGGATGCCTGAAACTGCAGATAGTGCTGAACCCTATGTACTATGTTTCTTTCCTATACATTATATACCTATGATAAAGTCCAGTTTTTAAATTAGGCACATAAGAGATTGACAGCATTAACTAATTATACAATAAAACAGTTATAACACTATACTATAATAAAAATTATATGAATGACTTTGGGGCCATTATTAAGTAAAATGGTTACTTGAAAGCACTGCAATACCATGACAGTTGACCTGGTAACCTCGTGGCTGACATGTGGGTAGCGAATACAGTGTGGATGTACTGGACAAAGGGGTTTTTCACCTCCCAGCTGGGACAAAGATTTATTTATCACACTACTCAGAATGGTGCTCAATTTAAAACTTACACATTTTTTATTTCCGGAATTTTCCATTCACTATTTTTGGACCGTGGTTGATGGGAAGGTAACTGAAACAGTGGAAAATGAGACCACAGATAAAGGAGGTCTACAGTACTGCTTCATAAGCATGGAGTGGAAAACAATACTAGGAGACCGTGGTCTGCAACTAACTGCTTCTGTAACCTTGGGTGGTTCTCATTTTTTTGGAGTCTTCGTATTTTAAAATGAGAAGCAATCATACCTGCATTGTTTAATAGAATCTTTGTATCAAATAAGAATTTATATAAAAATGCTTGAAAAAGTGATATATAGTTTTTGAATTAGTGTTTTTGTTTTCTTTGGATAAATACCAGAAGTGCAATAACTGGGTCAAATGCTGTATCTCTTTTTAAATTTTTGAGGACTCTCCATACTGTTTCTATGGAGACTACACCAATTTGCAGTTACACCAGTAGGGAGAAGGGTTCCCTTTTCTCCATATCCTTGCCAACACGTGTTCTTTGTTGACTTTTTGGGATAGCCATCCTGACTGGTGTGAGGTGGTATCTCTTTGTGGTTTTGACTTGCATTTCCCTGATAATTAGTGATGTTGAGCATCTTTTCATATGTCTGTTGGCCATCTGTATGACTTCTCTGGAGAAATGTCTTTTCATGTTCTCTGTCCATATTTAGTGGGATAATCACATTTTAAGGTATAAAATTGTCAAATCACTGTTGTACACCTAAAACTAACATAACAAATAAAAGATTATATACCAACTATACTTTAAATGTAAAAACTTAAAAAAGTAAAGTGATATAATGCAAGTAGAAGTTAGCATGTATTAATTCCATGTGGGAAAGTACAGAGGTGGGAAATTTTTACTATCCTCTGACATTCTCCACTTGCTTTCAGTAGAATAAAGGAAAAGCAGGCTTCTAAACATATAAATATATTGACTTAAGAAAGGGACACAGAGACTTTGTGTGTACACTATATAATGTGCCTTAGCTAAATCTGGGAGTTTTTCAAATGAGAGACATTAATGTACAAACAAGTAAATTTGCCCTTCTTTTTCAACTTCCTATTTATTTAGTGCCTAAGTTGCATATATGGTTGGTATAGGTTTAGTTGGAACAGTATAAAATCTAATGGATTTTTTTTCTTTTTTCTAAAATGAAGATGATTTGTCATTAATTCGGAAGAATAGAATGGCTCTCTTTCAACAGTTGACTTGTGTGCTTCCAATCCTGGAGAATCTTCTAAAGGCCAATATAATTAATAAACAAGAACATGATATAATTAAACAAAAAACACAGATACCTTTACAAGCAAGAGAACTGATTGATACTGTTTTAGTTAAAGGAAATGCTGCAGCCAACATCTTCAAAAACTGCCTAAAAGAAATTGACTCTACATTATATAAGAACTTATTTGGTGAGTTTTTTGGTAAAATTATTTTAGAAATCCTTAGGATTATGTTCATGTTTGTATTTGACAAAAAAGTTAATAAATCCAGTTAGCAAACTATGCTCCATAATTTAACATGTTTTAAAAAACTGGTCTTTTATTGCCCAAGTAGTATGACTAAATCTTCTGATAATTTATACTTAGAATCTATGTCATTCAATAGATAGTAGGTAAAACAGATAGGGAGTAGGTTAAGCAGTGCTGTATTTGGCAATGATGTTTTTTGTATATTTTTCTTCCCTTAGTGGAAAAGAATATGAAGTATATTCCAACAGAAGATGTTTCAGGTAAAACAAAATGAAGACTTAAGACCAACATGAATTATTACTCATATTATTTCTTTAATGGGAACTAAAATAGAAATTCAATTACATTAAAATTTTTTGTTTTTGTTACTAGGTCTGTCTCTGGAAGAACAATTGAGGAGGTTGCAAGAAGAAAGAACTTGTAAAGTGTGCATGGACAAAGAAGTTTCTATTGTATTCATTCCTTGTGGTCATCTAGTAGTATGCCAGGAATGTGCCCCTTCCCTAAGAAAATGCCCTATTTGCAGGGGTATAATTAAGGGAACTGTTCGTACATTTCTCTCATAAAAGAAATATGGGCTATATGTTAGCCTATATGTGAAAGTCTTCAAATAACTGTTGAACATTTGAAGCCATCTGAAGTAGAAAAGGAGTTACTGGTTCTTTCATTAGTAACATTTGTGTTCTACCTTGCTTTGGTACCAGTAATGTGATTTCCAAAAAAATAAAGTATTGTATATCATATTTAATCTTAATCTCTCTTATATCAAAGGGAAGATTTATGCTTGATGGACTTTATTAGTGTACATGTGTGCATATAGGAGAAATTAAGGAGTAAGTAGTCTCAGTGCTATTATGTATCATTTCAGGAATGACTGAATTTGGTATTTCTGAAAGCTTTGAGCACTACATGAGAGTGTAGTTTAAAAGAACTGGAAACCAGGAACTCTGGAGTTAACCAAGTTTTGATGCCAAATTCTCTTTGGTGTTTTTCATTTGTGTTGTTAAATATATTTCTTTTACTGGCAAATAAGCTTTTTCCTAATATGTGAAAAACATCCTAATAAAGTTCTTTGAAAAGATTACATCATCAAAATTTTTTCTCTTAAAAAATAATTTTTATGTCTTTAAAATGGCATGAATTTCGTGCATTGGGCCTCTAGTATAGATGTAATTTGAATTAAAATTATATAAAAATTTTCAACTAAAATTAGAACAATCTGCAATGGATTTTCGAAAAATAGTATAGTTGCTTTGCTGCATAGGTGTTAGTCGATGAAGAGTTGGAATATAGATAATCGTTAAGTATCTACCCTTTTAGAGCCCATTCATATTTGACCTTTCCCAGATTTGAGTCTATGGCAGACTTTTGAGGCCAAGTGGAAAGGAGGTATAATATTAAAAGCTACATTTTTTTCTTCTTACCCTGTAACTACTTTAGATCCCTTTAAATAAAGACTGCAGTGGAAAGAGCAAACATTTATCCTTCAATCTCCTCTCTTGCCTTTATTTCCATCTTGATAGGTATAAGACTTCATGTCAGTGAAGGAAAGTTTCTTCTTGCCATTATAGAAGGAATATAAAGAGGGAATTAAATCCTTTCAGAAACTGTTCTCTCTACCTTTTGCTTAATAATGGCTACTGTATGTTAGGATTCGCTACGTGCAGGCATAGTGCTAGATTCTTTAAACAATTAAGATGTGTTAGGGGCTGAATTGTGCCCACCAGAATTTGAATGTTGAAACCCTAATTCCTGGTAACTCAGAATGTGACTATATTTGGAGATAGTACCTTTAAAGAGATAATTAAGGTAAAATAAGATTATATGAGCCCTAATTCAATATAAATTGTCCTTGTAAGAAGAAATTAGGACACAGACACAGTCAGAGAGAGGCCCTTGTGAAAATACTGGAAGAAGATGGCCATCAACTAGTCAAGGTGAGAAGCTTCAGAAGGACCCACATCTTCCAACATCTTGATCTCGGACTTCCAGCCACCAGAACTGTGAGAAAATAAATTTCTGTTGCTTAAGCCACCTAGCCTGGTACTTTGTTATGGTAGCTTTAGCAAACTAATACAAAATGCTAGATACTTCAAAGCATATTCTTTTCCTTTCAATAACTGCAAAGTAAAATTTGAACAGGGATCTACTTGACTCCTTAGTCTGTGCTTTTGGAACAGTTGTCCTATTAAGCGGTATTAATATTTTTAAAAATTGCATGGGCTGCCATCCAGCATAAGAACTATAACTTTCTGTGTTCTATGGATTTGAGAGTTTATCTTACTTATGTAGCTACTCAAGTTTTAATAATGTACAAGAACTTGTGTGTTTTTTTGCATTTAGTAAAAATATAGCATAAAATAGAAGTAAATGGTAATGTAGTATTTTATCCACTTGCTGAATTCTGTGTATCTACATTAGAGTGTAGGGTTTGAATTCCTTATTCTTTTTGCTCTCAATAATTGGTGTCATTATGTTGAACAAATAGATGAATGTCAGATGTTTTGTTAGGTTTATTTATTGCATTATTTAATCCTTAAAATCCTAGGAGACATGTTATCCCTTTTTTTGTATATGTAGGAATTTAGGATCAGTGAAATGATGTAGATTGCTGGAGATAATAGAGGGTGGACTGTGAATTGTATATGGTCTAGGTCGGAATGACGCCAGAACTTTTACCTTTTACAGTTTTAGTCTGTTAAACCACACTTCAGTTTTTTACTTTCCTACTTATGTATGGAAATAATGTATCTTTATTTCTTTACTTTCTTAACATAAATTGGGAGAATTGAGTAATTTGTCATTTGTTAGGCTTCTTACTTTCATCTGGGTGTTTCCAATGTTCTGTCCGAAGACAGCACAGGTACTGAGGCTCACTAACCAATTAAGAGGCCCATGGACACAGGCAATAGTGGGGTGAAGACCTGCAGTGGATGGGGAGGGGCTTAGAGGAGGTGGGTAAAGAGGAGAAGAATGGGAGGCATCTATAATACTATCAGCAATAAAAAATATATATATTAAGAAAAAAGAGGCCCTGTACTTGTTGACTGCGATTCCATGAGACAGTGGGCAGCTGGCTGTCTGCTTTGAAGACAGACCTAGGTTTGGAAGTCTGGAAGTGTCACATTTTATCCAGTATCTCCCACTACAAGTAAAATGAATCCATTGTGCATGGTAGCAGTTCTTACATGTTTTGGTCTCTGATCTGGTTTTTACAGTCCTAAAAAGTTTTGAGGACTCCAAAGAGCTTGTGTTTATGTGAGTTATACATATTGATATTTACCATGTTAGAAATTAAACAGTTTAAAAATATTTATGAATTCATGTAAAAATAAATTCATTACATATTTTAAAAATAAAGCACTACACATTGCATGTTAAGGTAGCACTTCTTATGAAAAATAATTATTTAAGGTATTTAGTGAGAATGGCCTTATTTTACATTTTGGCAAGCTCTTTGATGTCTGGCTTAATAATCTTTTGTAATACGTATTTTATTTTGGTTGAAGTATGTGAAGAAAATTTCAACCTCTAAGTGTATATATTTGGAAAAGGACGAATTTTTCAGATAATTGTAGATATTCTTTTTTATTTTATTTTACTCTTTATTGATGTTACCCCAAAATTTGACAAGTGTCAGGTACTTCCTTAAAGGTAGTTGGAATGTGGAATGTGAAATTATATTAATGGTCTTTAAAATTTTTTTAATTTAAGTTAAAACTTAAAAATTTATTTTTATATTTTATAGTATAGAATAACGTTAAGTTCACACCAAAACTGAGTGGAAAGTACAGAGATCCCCTCTACCCTCTGTCTCTATATCTGCACAACCTCCCCCACTGTCAGCATCCTCCACCAGAACAGTCCATCTGTTAAAGTTGATGAACCTTCCTTGACACATCATTATAACCCAAAGTTAGCAACTTACATTTGGTTCACTCTTGGTGTTTTGAAAGACACGTATCCATCATTGTAATATATAGAATAGTTCCATTGCTCTAAAAATTCTCCGTGCTCCACCTTTTAATCCTTCCCTCCCAGCTAGGCCCAGGCAACCACTGATCTTTTTACTGTTCAGTGATCTCTTTGTTTTCTGTTATATTAAGATCCACTGGTGAATTTTTCATTTGGAATGGGTCTTACTCATGCATAATCTTGTAACATGTATTGGTCATTTGGAAAGTATTTGTTTACTGCATTATGCAAGATCTCCTACATGTTGACACATTTCATTACTCAATATCTAAAAACCACATTTGTTCTTATATCATTAGGGCAAGTCCAAGTATTGGGAAGCTCTCAAACTGATGGTGGTACATACAAGTTTCTAAAATTTTAATTTTTGCTGAAAAGCTTGATTTTTGTCATCAGCTACAAATACTCAGTTGTTTTCTCAGACTCATTTCAACAGAATAACTGCCAAATACTGAAGTCTGTCAGTATTATTTTATCTGAGTTAAAATACTTAAAAAAATTTTTTTAATTACAGATGACATTGAATATATTAGTTTGAGGTGTACAACATAATGGTTAGACATTTATATAACTTAGAAGGTGGTCCCCCAGTAAGTGTAGTACCCACCTAGCACCACACATAGGATCTGTCAGTATTATTTTTTTAAATCAGTTATTCTTTTAAATAAAATTGCTATTTCATGAACGAAGCAGCTATTTCAGCTTGCTGTTCAATCACACGTTGCTTTTGTTTGAAACATGGCACTTTCCTATGTAGCAGAAGCACCATGTGTGTACTTCCAATTTTTTTTTAAATTTATCTTTATTGTTCAGATTATTACAGTTGTTCCTCTTTTTTCCCCCATAGCTCCCCTCCTCCCAGTTCCCACCCCAACCTCTGTCCTTGCCCCCCCACTGTCCTCATCCATAGGTGTACAATTATTGTCCAGTCTCTTCACGCATCCCCAACACCCTTAACCCCCGAAAATTGTCAGTCCACTCC
>PVJC01020949.1:0-28680 GCA_004026665.1 Murina feae
GGGAGAACAGTTGGGGGTGCCATCCTGGTATGGGGAAGGCAGTTAGGGTCAATCAGGCCAGCACAGGACCAGTTTGACGTTTATCAGGCTGCCAGGGGAGTGGTTAGGGGCAATCGGCATTTGAGAGGTCAGGAGCCAACAGTCCTGGATTATGAAAGGGACGTCGACTGCCCGTTTAGGCCCGATCCCACTGTAGGGATCGGGCCTAAATGGGCAGTCGGACATCCCTCAAAGAGTCCCTGATTGGAAAGGGTGCAGGTTGGTCTATGGGACACCACCACCACCCACCACCCCCACTCCGTGCACGAATTTCGTGCACCGGGCCTCTAGTATTTTAGATAACATGAAAAGACACACAACTTAAGTAACAGTTCACAGATTATTCTTATTTTTAATTACCAGACAAAATGGGCCTTAATTTATTGCATTTGGAATTAATTTCTACTAAGTTCTTCGATCCACCAAATGTAATTTCTTATCAAGTCACCAGTGACCCACATTGCTAAATCCACTGGTCCAGTGTCATATGTGGCCTCTCAGCAGCATATGAGAGAGTCAGTCACTCCCTCCTCCAGAAAACGCTTTCTTCACCTGGCTTCCACATTCCCTTGGATTTCCTCCTATCTCACTAGCTGCTCCGGAGTCCTTTGCTGGTTCCTACTCTCCTCTCCTATCTCCAATGACTTAGTCCTTCTAGACCTCCTCTTTGTAATAGGAGGAACTACACAGGATATGGGTCCCGCTGCTAAAAATTCTGTCTCAGCTTAGCCATTGCTTCCCCCAAGGTCTTCTTGGCTATTTCCCTTGGGGGGGGGGGTCTACCAAATTCCTGTACATTCTCCCCACTGGTCATACTATTTTTCACATCTTGTTTGCCTTCCACACTATGAGCTGCTTAGCACAGTATTCTATGATGTTATCGGTATTCCAACCATCTAACAGGGCCCCTTGATCCCACCTTTATTGCTGAGTAGTATTCCATGGTGTGGATGTACCAGTTTTCTTTCATTGTTTACCTGCTGAGAGACACCTGGTTTGTTTCCAGTTTGGGATATTATAAGTAAAACTGCTATGGACATGTGTGTACAGGTTTTAAATGCTCAGGAGAATTCTCGCTGGATCATATGGTGAGTATATGTTTAGCTTTACAAGAAACTGCCAAACTGTTTTCCAAAGAGGCTGTGTCATTTAACATTTCCACAAGCGGAATATGAGAGATCCATACGTATGTATGACAGTTTTCTCTGCATTCTTGTCAGCACTTGGTATTGTGAAGGATTTTTATTTTGGATATTCTAATAGGTGTGTAGTAGTCATGGTTTTAATGGCTAATGATACTGAATGTCTTATGTGCTTTTTTGGCATCTTGATAGTATCTCATCAAGACGTTTGCCTAGCCCTGACCGGTTTGGCTTAGTGGATAGAGCATCAGCCTGTGGACTGAAGTGCCCTGGGTTCGATTCCGCTTAAGGCACATGCCCGGGTTCTAGGCTTGATCCCTAGTAAGGGACGTGCAGAAGGCAGATGATCAATGATTCTCTCTCATCAATGTTTCTATCTTTCTCTCCCTCTCCCTTCCTCTCTGAAATCAATAAAGAAATATATCTTTAAAAAATAAAAAGACTTTTGCTTATTTTTTAATTGAGTTGTTTTCTACCTCTTGAATTTAGAGTGTTCTATATATATTCTGGATACAAATCCTTTGTTAGATATATGATTTGCGAGTATTTTCTCCCAGTCTGTGGCTTCTCTTTTCATCCTATTAATGTGCTCTTTCACAGAGTAAAAGTTTTTTTTTTAATTTTGGTTGGCATAGTTTATCAATTTTTTTGTTTAATAGTACATCGTGCTTTTGGAGTTGTGTCAAAAAACTCCTCACCTGACCCTCTGTCATGAAGATATTTACCTATGTTTTCTTCTGCACGGTTTACATTTTATATTTAGATCTATCATCCATTTTGTGTGTATTTTTTTCGTAGAGCTGAGGTTCAGTTCTTTGCCTGTTTGTCCAATTGCTTTAACACCATTTGCTGAAAAGACTTTCCCCATTCAATTGCTCTTACACTATTGTCAAAATCAGCGGGTGTACTTGTGTGAATCAATTTCTGGGTTCTCTGTTCCATTTTATTGATTTTTGTGTCTGTCCCTTGGCAGATACCACACTGTCTTGATATTGTGTTTATATTTTAAGTATTAAAATCAGGGAGTATGATTCCAACTCTTTCTTTTTCAAAATTGCTTTAACTTTTCTTGCCTTTTCATGTAACTTTTACAACAAACTTGTTTAAATCTGCAAAAATTCTTGCTGGGATTTTCATAGGAAATGTATTAAAGCTAGAAATCAGTTTGAAGAGCATTGATATCTTTACTGTTAAATCTTCCAATACACGGACATGGTATAGCTATGTATTTACTTAGATTATTTTTTTCATCAGCATTTGTAGGTTTTCAGCATATAGATTTTGTAGATGTCTTGTTAGATGTATATGTAAACATTTCTCCCACTTCCCCCCACTCCATCTCTGGGGTAACTATAAATGGTATTATTGTGTTTTAAATTTTAGTTTCCAGTTGTTTATTGCCAGTGTGTAGAAATACACACTGTTTGTTTTTTTGTATGTTAATCTTGTATCCTGCAAACTTCCTAAACTCAACTTGTTAATTATAAGTTTTTTTATAGACTCTTGGGATTTTTTATATAGTCATGCCATCTGCAAATAGAGACAGTTTATTTCTTTCTTTCTAATCTATGGCTTTTCTTGCCTTACTGCATTAGCTAAGAGTGGTGAGAGAAGACAGTCTTTTAAAAGAAAGGTGGCCATGCCCAGCCTGTGTGGCTCAGTGGTTGAATGTGGGCCTGTGAACCAGGAGGTCCTGGTTAGATTCCGAGTCAGGGCACACACCCAGGTTGCTGGCTCAATTCTCAGTAGCAGGCATGCGAGAAGCAGCTGATTGATGATTCTCTCATCACTGATGTTTCTTTCTATCTCTCCCTCTCCTTCTCCCTCTCTGAAATCAATAAAATAAAAACAAAAAGAAAGGTGGCCAGTCTTTTACCATTAAGTATAATGGTAGTTGTAGGTTTTTTGTAGATGCTCTTTATCAGATTGAAGAAGTTTCTCATATTCTTTGTATGCCTAACATTTTTTTAAATCATAAGTGGAATGATTAATTATGTTGAATAGTTTTTCTGCATAAACTGAAATGATCATGTGAACTTTTTTCTTTAGAGTATATGTATGTGTGTGCATATATATATGTGTGTGTATATATACATATACATATAATCAAAAGAAACTTTATTTAAAAATACTTTACAGCCCTAGCCAGTTTGGCTCAATGGATAGAGCGTCGGCCTGTGCTGTGGACTGAAAGATCCCAGGTTCCATTCCGGTCAAGGGTTCATGCCCGGGTTGCAGGCTTGATCCCCAGTAGTGGGTGTGCAGGAGGCAGCCAATCAATGATTCTCTATCATCATTGATGTTTCTCTCCCTCTCTCTCTCTCCCTGCCTCTCTGAAATCAATAAAAAAATATATTTAAAAACTTTACAGACATGGGTGCTTGAAGAAGCTCTTTAGTTAACTGTATGTAAATGAAAAAAATTAATAAATAACATTAGTATAACAGACCTGAACATGAACACACTGGCAAAACAAATGGACTTAAAATGGAAATGAATCTTAAAGCTCTGCTATTCCCTGTATGACTATTTACCTGCTGTTTTTCTTATTTTTTTTATAAGGGAGAAAGATTAAATACTATGAATATAAAGTTTCTTATATTAATGACACACTTTTAAAATAGCCAACAAAAATCTCCCCTACGCTTTCTGTTTCACTTCCACACTGATGCACAAAGCGAGGCTGTTGGTCCTGGAGAAGCATCAGGTCAAGAATGTTAAGTCACAAATAAGGAGAACCTCAGAGAGAACTGTTTCTATCTCCACATTCTTTATTAGTTAAAGGCAGGGAAGAACTGAGAAAAGGGAGAGAAAAAAATAAAATGCTATTACATAGAAAACATCCCCCCCCTCCCCCCATGAAACCTAGTGGTCACAATTCTGAAGACAGGCTCCTGGTCACAGTTCTTGCTGCCTTTTCCAGGGAAAACTCGATCCCCAGAGAGGGCACTCACTGCTTAATGCTCTAACTCTGAAAGCTTCCGACAAAAGGGAGGCACAATGTGGTAGATATGTTGATTGGTTTTCTTATATTGCACCATCTTTGAAATCAGCTTCACTTGGTCATGGTTTATAATTCTTTTTATATATAGTAGTCCCCACTTCTCTGCTGGGGATACATTCCAAGATCCAAGTGGCTACCTAAACACAGATAGTACTAAACCTTATATATACTGTTTTTCTGGTATTTTTTAATCTTTATTGTTGAAAGTATTATATATGTTCCCCTTTTGTACCCCATTGACCCCTTCTAGTCCACCCCTGCTCCCATCTCAGGCCTTCACTACCCTATTGTCTGTGTCCATGGGTTATGCATATATATATGCATACGTGTCCTTAGGTTGACCACTTCCCATCCACCTTCCCTTCCCCAGCTTCCCTCTGAGATTCTGCAGTCTATTCTATGCCTCTTTGTCTTTGGTTCTGTTTTGTTCACCAGTTTATTTTGTTCATTAGATTCCACATATGAGTCAGACCATGTGATGCTTATCTTTTTCTGACTGGCTTATTTTGCTCAGCATAATGCTCTCCAGGTCCCTCCATGCTGTCTCAAAGGGTAAGTGATCCCCTTTTTCACTGCTGCATAGTATTCCATGGTATAAATGTAATACTGTGTTTTTCTTATATATACATACCTTTTCGCTTAAAGGAAGCACTTTACGGCTCCCCTTTGGAATATCTGAATTGCCAGCCTCACTACTTGTGCTCTTTGGGTCATTAAGTAAAATAAGGGCTACCTTGACAGTTGATCTGATAACCAAGATGGCTTCAAAATGATTAATGGATGGGTAGTTTATACAGTGTGGATATGCTGGACAAAGGATTGAATCATATCTCTGGAGAGCAGGAAGGCGAGATTTCATCACACTATTAAGAGCAGCACGCAGTTTCAAACTTATGAATTATTTCTGTAATATCCCATGTAATAGTATCAGAAGCAAGTTGACCATGGATAACTGAAACCTTGGAAAATGAAACCAGGGATAAAGGGAGACTACTGTTGAATTCAATTTACTAACATTTTGTTGAGGATTTTTGCATCTGTGTTCATGAAAGATAATGGTGTATCGTTTTCTTCTTTTATATGTCTAGTTTTGACCTCATGAAATTAGTTGGGAAATGTTCCTTCCTACTGTTTTCTGAAAGATATTGTGTGTACAATTTGTGTTATTTCTTCTTTGGTAGAATTCACCAGTGAAACCATCTGGACCTAGATATTTCTTTTTTTAAAGGTTTTTCTTAAAGCTATTAATTAAATTAATAGTTATGGGGCTATTCAGATGATCAATTTCATCTTGAGTGAGTTTGGTTGGTTGTGGTTTTCTAGGAATTGGCCCATTTCACCTAAGTTGTCAAATTTATGTATGTAGAGTTGTTTGTATTATTCTCTTAGTATCTTTCAGTGTATGAGTGATCTTCAGGGCTATTCCCGCTTTCATTTAAAATAATCATGAGTCTTCTTTCTCTTGTCCCCTCTTTTTAGCCAGTCTTGCAAGGTCAATTTGATTTATCTTTTTGAACAACTAGCTTCTGGGTTGAATTTCTTTATTGTCTTTCTATGTATCATTCATTTTTGCTCTTTATTATTTCCTCCCATCTTATTGCTTTGACTTTATTTGGCTCTTCTTTTTCTAGTTCCTTGAGGTAGCTTAGATTATGCTTCCCTTCTTTTAAAAATACTGAGCAATTGTTTCAGACTACTCCTTGTTTCCCGGAAGAAATATCCATTAAAACTCAACTCAGGCCCTAGCCGGTTTGGCTCAGTGGACAGAGCGTCGGCCTGTGGACTGAAAGGTCCCAGGTTTGATTCTGGTCAAGGGCATGTACCTTGGTTGTGGGCACATTCCCCGTGGGAGTTGTGCAGGAGGTGGCTGATCGATGTTTCTTTCTCATTGATGTTTCTAACTCTCTGTCCCTCTTCTTTCCTCTCTGTAAAAAATCAATAAAATATATTTTTTTAAAAAAACGCAACTCAGGTGTCACTTCTGAGGCACAATAGGGTTGTAGCCAGCTTTTCCTCCTCACCTACTACCTCGCCCTCCCTATTACCCTCCAAACTGGTGGTTAATAAAAGAATCTGAAGCTAAAAAAGAGAACTATGGGATTTATCTAGTGCTGGGAGTTCTAACCTGCAGTAAAATAAGGTTAGACTCCATCCTGGTCAACTAGAGAGGGGCCTGGGGGCCATAAAAATTCCAACTCACTTGTGTAGACTTCCAGTTTACAAGGTTATACATGGCAAGACAGGAATTACCCCATTTGAATGATGGGAAAACTCAAGCAGAGAGTAGTTCGAGATCCCCAAAGCAGGTCTAACGCATTTCCAAAGGGAACTCTCCAGAATCTGCACTAATCTGGGCAGAGAACTCCCCACTGGTTTTCGGGAGCTAGGAACACACCCCCCGCCTCAGTGCTTCGCCTTGAACTTCCCGCTAGGGGGCGCACGTTCCGCTCCCAGGTCTCGGGAAGCCACCAAAGAACTGGTGGGTGGCAGCGGGGTGAGTTAGCGTACCCCGAGGGAATCGTGAAACCTGGGCCTCACAGCTTGGACCCCCAAGGGTGGGCCTGGGGTCAGGCCGGCAACAGGCAAGGGAGAGGGACAGGTCCCCGTGAACTGCAGGGGAGTCCAGGGACGCTGTCCTCTGTCGAGGGCCGCCCCTCGCCACTCCATGCCCCCCTCCGAATTTGGGCAACAGGGACTTCGGGCGAGAGTTCGGCTCCGTCACCTCTGCCGCGCCTCCTCTGGCCGGAGGAGCTGCGATGGGCGCAGGAGCCCGGACTTGTCTTTCGGCTCCTCTGCGATCCCGTTCTTCTGAATTCACTGCGTTCCCTGCCGTCATCGCAAGACCCTCACCCACATTCCCCCCCCACCCCCCCACATGGCCCCTCTCTCACCCCGACACCCCTCCGAGGCCAGGAACTCGGTCCGGCCGAGGGGAGCGGACCCCCCTCCTCGGACCCGGTGCCCGCCCCCTGCCGCTGGGCCCGCCTCGGAGACACGTGGTCGGTCCCGGAAGCCTCGCGTTACTCCAGCGCCTCGCGCGGGGCCCGAGCGGCTCGGGATTAGGGGCGGGGAGCGCGGCGGCCGGGAAGGCGATTCGCGGGCCTCGCGGAAGCGCGGTGTGGCCCGCGACCCGGCGCTGCTGGTGAGCGCCCCTTCCCTTCCCTTCCCTTCTCCGGGCCCGGGGTCCCGGCTGCACCCTCTGCTAGGCCGGTGGGCACCGCACGTAAGTGACCTGGCGGGGGAAGGGGCCGCGTCCGCAAGGCCACCCTGGACCCGGGAGGGCGGGCGCGAAAGAGCCGGGGAAGCGGGTGCTGCAGGGGCTTGAGGTTGGGGGCGATGACCTGAGCGCAGAGAGCTGGCGCGCAGCACTCGCGGGAGCCGGGGGGATGGGCGGGGACTGAGGCCGGAAGCGAGGAGGGGCGTTGAGTGCGCCCCCTCCTGGTTACACCTTTTGGACAGGAAATGGAGTAGGAAAGGAAGTCGTTTGTCACCCCTCGCTGAGCTTGTCTTGTTCCTCCGGCCAGGGCACGCAACATGGCAGAAAACCGAGAGCACCTTGGGGCCATCGAGGCTGAGCTGGACCCAGTGGAGTACACCCTTCGGAAGCGACTGCCCCACCGCCTGCCCCGGAGGCCCAATGACATTTATGTCAACATGAAGACTGACTTTAAGGCCCAGCTGGTTCGCTGCCAGAAGCTTCTGGACGGTGGGGCGCGGGGTCAGAACGCATGCACTGAGATCTACATTCATGGCTTGGGCTTGGCCATCAATCGTGCGATCAACATTGCCCTGCAGCTGCAGGCGGGCAGCTTCGGCTCCTTGCAG
This sequence comes from Murina feae, assembly GCA_004026665.1. Classification (NCBI taxonomy): domain Eukaryota; kingdom Metazoa; phylum Chordata; class Mammalia; order Chiroptera; family Vespertilionidae; genus Murina; species Murina feae. The sequence goes on from PVJC01020949.1 coordinate 8,011, forward strand.
GTGTCTGCCAATACCTCCACAGTGGAGCTTGTTGATGAGCTGGAACCAGAGACTGATGCACGAGAGCCGCTGACCCGCATCAGAAACAACTCTGCCATCCACATCCGAGTTTTCAGGGTCACACCGAAGTAATTAAAATGAGTCTGGCTCACTTTACCCAGCCTCCCTCAGCTAGGCTCAGGTATGACTCTCCTCGTACTGAGTACCTCTTGCCAGAGTCAGGAAGAGCATGTCTTCTCATAGCCCAGAGGATTCTGAATTGAGAGGGGGAGAGTAGAGGGTCTCTTGTTGGACCCAAGCAATAGGCCTTCCTGAATGTTTGTGGTCTGTAACCAACCATTGTCCTAGACAATAAAAAGTTTCGAATTGTGTTAGTGTCCATCCACCCCATTGCCACTGCCTTTCGCCGTGTAAAGTCTGTGTGTGCTTGAAAAGAGTAGGAAACCTGACAAGTACGTAAATGTAGGAGGGAAACGAGGTGCCTTCACAGAGAGCATACGATGTACTAGGGACAGTGTGACAAACTTTACTACAATACAGAAGTCCGACAACCCAATGTTTGCTTTATTTCTCATTCGGAGGCAGGCCAAATGGATAAGGTGTACACTTTTGCCTGCTGAATGCAGCTGGGATAGTTGTATGCTCAGAAGCATCAGGCACTGGTAGAGGTTCCCAGGCCCAGAAAAGGTGGGGGTTTAAAAATGAAAGAAGCAAAAACTAGGGTCTCCTTTGGTATCAGCCTCTGTGGTAGGGATTGACACATGGCTTTGTTATTTCTTGGTCCCGCAGAGCCCAAATTGTTCTCAGCAACTGTGGTCCAGAGCCCTTCGGACCTTTCTGGCTGGGCTGCTCTATCGGGAAAAGAAAGCCTCTCCCCTGAATTACTGGGCACAGATAAATACTTTTTGTTTGGATAGTTTTAGAAAGATCAGATTTCTCATGTTTATCAAACACTAGAGTCATCTGAAGCAATGTTTATCAAAGTGGTTGGTGATCCCTTTGTGGGTCCTGAAATCAATATACTGGGTCATAGACTTAAGAAGCAAGTAGAGTCCTAGCTGGTTTGGGTCAGTGGGTAGAGTGTCAACCTGCAGACTAAAGAGTCCCTGGTTTGATTCTGGTCAAGGGCACGTGCCCAGGTTGTGGGCTCCATCCCCAGAGTGGGGCCTGCAGGAGGCAGATGATCGATGATTCTCTTTCATCATTGATGTGTTTTTTCCTCTCTCTCCCTCTCTGAAATCAATATTTTTAAAAAACAAAAAACTTCAACCCTCAAAGTCAATAAAAAAAAAAAGCGAGTAGAAGAAAGTACAACTTAAATGGCAGTGTTGTTGCCAATTTTCAGTTAACAATGTGTTTATATATACACACTAGAAGCCTGGTGCACGGAATTCTTGCATGGGTAGGGTCTCTAGGGCGAGGCCTTCCAGCTGCCGACAGGGGCCTTTATTCATTCTGCACCACCTCCTGGTGCTTAGCGCATGTCAGCGAGCAATTGAAGTCCTGGTTTCCCGGTGAATTCCTGGGGGCGAGAGGGGGGGCAATTTGTATAATAGGTTGCATATATATATATATGTATATATGTGTGTATATGTAAATATATATATGATATGTATTGGGTATGTAAATTGTTTTACTGTGGTTGAAATCAAGTTTGAAAACATCTGATTTAAAGGTTAGTAACAATTTTATTCTAGGTTACTTGAAGGTAGTTTGATTTGAGTTTTGAAAATCAGGTTTCTCATTTATTGACATCCCTTCTGGCTTGGGTAGTCCTACTGATGAGGGACTTTGATGCTGGGTGAGTGATTGTTAGTAAAGTGGATTCCTTACAAAAGGACCAGTGCTTCAGTCAAACAGCTAAACATGTGCTGAGTACCTACTGTGAGCCCAGGCCTGGGTTGGACCCTGGTGATACAAAGAGGTGGATAGTAAATTGCCCCAGTCTTCAAGGAGCTCATCATTTAATTGGAAAAGTGGATATACAGTTTTTGTGAATGAGGAAGATGTGTTATAAAAGTCATGATATGGAAATGTGGAAAGGAAATGCTAACCTCCTGGTGGGTCCAGGTGGTTTCACCTTTGACTGGGGTTTTGAAGGATGAATAGAAGTTTGCCTGGCAAAAAGGAAAGGAGAGGGAATATCTGATAGAGGGGTTGGTATGCACAAGGGGTTTCATGAACAGGCAGGACATGTTCTGGGGCTGGAGAGTCACTCAGTGCCTAGAGAGCAGGAGGCGAGGGAGACATGGGAGATATTCCTATCACACCACTTACCCCCATTCCCCTATCATCCTTGATTGCAAGGCTCCCTTGCCCTGAAGCCCCCAGTAGCAGAGGGAGCTGTATGGAACTGTGTGTCTCTCTGCACGTATGTGTTCTTGTGTCTACGCTTCTGGCCTGGGCCCAGCAGAGGTGGTGGCAGGCAGCCTTTTGCATTTGGTTTGTTTTGGCAGCTATGTCTCCCACCCTATTTGTTTGTTGTTTCTACTCCATGTTCTCTCACTGCTTGCCAGTGAAGCTTCCCTCAGTGGCAGCTTTATAGAAATAGCCCTTAAACATTGGACAGTGTGGGGGCTCACCCTTGAGTGTGTGGGGACATGTAAAGATGAGGGGAACAGTTCTGCATCTATTGGAGTCCATGCATAGTGGGTGGGGCAAGGAACTCCATCCCATTTGTAGTGAAGCTGACTCTGGCTTCTGTCAACCCTCCATCCCCAACTTCTACTGGCTCTCTGAAGTGTCTTTCATCAAAACTTGGGAAACGGGGAAGGTATGTCCAAATTCAGTTTCCCTCCCTTCTTTTTACTCAACAGCTGCAGAGCCCACAATGAGTGCATAATAACCTCCTACTTCAAAAACATCCTCAGAGGCTAGAATTCAAATGCTTAGCGTGGAGGTGGGTGTAGACATGTGTTCATCATCCATAGCGTTATTGCACATCCTTTTGTTGTAGGGATTTGTGTTAGGTTCCAGGCCTGCCTAGAGAGCTATAAACCATTGGTCCTGTAAAGTCTAGTAGGAAGCAGGATAGATTTAAAAAGACAAATAATTTGCAAACCTGTGACCCCTCATTGAGGGGGATGATGCTCTAAACACTGAGCACACTGTCTTAGAACTGTCTTGGTGTTTGTAAAGGCCACTATTGTTAGTATGACATTCTGCTAAGGAGTAGTTTAGAGCCTTTTAATGTAACTAGGGAGAGGGGAAGGAAGCTGATTTGTGTGTGTTTGATTCACAAGGCTGGGTTATTAGTTTTGTCAGCTTTTCTTTGTGGCTTGCCTGGTAGGGAAGAAGGCCCTCAGGACACATGAACTAGTTTGGCTGATAAGTAAGTCCCATATTATGTCCCAGATGAGTTCCTGATGCTTGGTCAGGAGTTGGGGAAAGAATGGTATGTTCCACATACCTTTTTTTGTTGTTGTTAATCCTAACCTGAGGATATTCTTTTCCACTGATTTTTTTTTAAGAGTGTGGAAAGGAGGAGGAAGGGAGGGGGAGAGAGAGCGAAATATTGACTCCAGAGAGTGAGCGAAATATTGACTCCAGAGAGACATCGATTGGTTGCTTCCCACACTCATCCCAATCCAGGCTAGGGAATGAACCAGCAACCCAGGTACATGTCCTTGACTAGAAATCAAACCTGTGACCCCTCATTGAGGGGGATGATGCTCTAAACACTGAGCACACTGGCCAGGGCCCACATACCCTTTTGAACCTATTCAGAAGTTGGACTAGAAGTATGTGTCTAATGTAGTTCCTTAGGGAAGAGATGTCCAGCTACACAGAGATTTGGAGTGAGGCCAAGGTCATCCCACCAAGAAAGAAGTTTGTGAAAATGACCACTTAAGACTCCATCTTCCTAATGGCATTATGGGTGCTTTTTAATTTATGTTTTTTGGCTTAGCCATGTTGTCTAGTTTATCAATGGTCATGTGTGTGTTTTCTTAATGTACAGTATTAACTTCTTAAAAATTGATTTTAGAGAGAGAGAAAGGGAGAGAGAGAAACATCGAGTTGTTGTTCCACTTATTTATGCATTTATTGATTTTCTTGTATGTGCCCTGACGGGAGATCAAACCCATGGCCTTGGCATATTGGGGCGACACTCTACCCAAATGAACTACCCGGCCAGGGCTGTAAAATTTTTGTAATAAGAAAAGTTAAATTTTTATGAACCCTGTTCTTTTGTTCTCTATCTAGGTGGGGTGGTGAGGGAGCTAGTCGTCAAACTGATGAGATAATCTCAGGGAGAAGTGATTCCACTGCCCAGTTCAGTAAGGAATAAATATCTGATGAATGGATGGAGGGATGGGTGGGTGGGTGGCTGCACAGTAAGACAGCTTGCTGTCTACTTTATACCAAGCCTCTGCTCCCTTGAGAAACATCAAATGTCTTGTCACTGGAAATATGCAAGCAGAGAGCTTCATCTTCACGAGACCTCCAGGTCCCTTCCAAGTCCATGCATCTTGTTTGCTGCAAGAAAAATATACTGAATACCTGAAAATTCTAAAATTGTTTGCTGGTTCATGAAATAAGACATGAACAGAAGTAGGAAGAGCCTGTAGGACCACCCAGCAGAGTTCATGCAAAATCCGTAGTCCCCAAGCTCCATATTGACAGAATGAAATTTTTGCATTCACAGTTGTACACCTGCGAAGACCTTGCATAGGAGGAAAACATTACTCCCATTAATATTGCGAGTAGTGTTTGGTTTCAATTAGGACTTTCTAATTTTATTTTTGCTTGGGCAGGAAAGTTACTCTGGCCAATTTAGTAGCTCTGTCTTCTAATATAGGATGGGTGATGGGGAAGGGGCTTAGGAATATTCAGTGGTACTTGTGAGCTAGAGATCCTAGGATTGGGCTGACACTTTTCACAGAAACCTAACTGGAGGAAGTAGTTCTGGAGCTCGAGATAGAGGTATTGGTGCTCTGCGAGCCCTGCTGTAAGGACTCAAGTGCTTGGGGGATTCAAGAGGTAAGTAACTGAGAAGGTGGCGTCATTATGCTTATCTAGAGTGGGCCCACAGGCCTCATTCAGTCCAGGGCTTTGAGCTTCTTTGGGGACCCACATTGATGGGGCAAGAAATTCTTGGTTGGCCCTAGGCTTTGAATAAACAAAGTCTGAGTCTTGTCTTGATATCTGTGTCTAATCCCATCTCTAACTCCCACAGTGACTCCATTTCACTCAGTTGTATTCAGGGGCAAGTGTCTCCCAAGTGCAGTCAATGTGCCCAGCTCCCCAGAGGGAACAGTAAAAAACGTTGGAGGAAGGTCAAAGAATATGCTGGGGGTTTGGTCTCCGGGTCCCCAAAGTGAGAACAAATAGCTGGTATAATAAAGCAGAGAGCATAGAAATCATAGCATTTGTCAATCACCCTATGTCAGGTATTACATAATCCCACCACAGCCCTGGGAGGGATTACTATGATTTCACCATCCCCATATTACAGAAACTAGGTTCAGAGATAAAGTCATAAGTCGGTGGTAGCTAGTAAGTGGCAGAGCTCAGGCCGCCAATCTGGGCTCCCTTGTTTACCGAACTACTCCTTGAGGTCGCTAGGTTACAGTGCTGCTTGTGGAGAACAAAAACCTGGATCTGGTTCTGGCTACCTATGGCCAAGAAAGCAGTCCTTGCCTCAACTTCTCCCAATTGATCTTTGCACAGGGTTTTCTTTCTCCAGCAGGAATCCCTTCTCCAGCATTCTTGCTCCCTTTCCAGTTTCCCAAGAACCAGGAAGCCCTCCCCAACTGCATCCTCAGCCACCTCACTTCCCAGCACAGAAGGTCTTTTGGGCCACTGGCTGAGAGTCAAGCTGAGAAGCAACTGCTTGGAAAGCAGGGCAGGAGAGGCCCAGAGCCCTCCCTCTACTCCCCCTTATCCCCAGCCCAACTCCAGGCAGCTGGGGCTTCATGCTGCCTGGGTCTGGGACAGCTCAGGGGGGCTGTAAATTTGCTTCTTGGATTTTCAATCTGAATTGGCTGCCAGGAAGATTTCATGGAACAGAGCCTGTCTCCACCCCCGCCATCCTCTGGTCACAGTGGTCCCTTTTCAGATCCTGCCTCAGTGGCTGTCTTCACAGGAAGTAGAGGGAGGCCTCTCAGGCTCCCAAGATCCCAGAGCCACATTGTCCAGGCATGGCTCTGGCAAGCACTCTGAGAACGAATGACTTACTTCCCCTCTCTAGGTCAGTCTCTGGCTGAGGTGTCTGGAGTGGAGGGACCACATAAGGCAAGCCACGTATAAGTGATAGCCATAAACAGGCAACATGTTCAGTGCCTCATGAATACCAGCGTGAACAAGGTCTTTCAGACACTGTCCTTTGCTCTCTGCTCTGATGAACAGGGCACCCGTGTGCATGACTGCAGAGAGTACCATTCCCATCAGAGTCTATGAATGGCATCCCTCTGGAGTTGCGCATGCTCAACCTTGACACTTGTACATGGTGGCCCCGCCAGTGAGAGACCCGAGAAATGTAAGGTTGGCAGCACAGAGGAAGGAGACAGAGAAGGTTTCAGAGAGGAGGTAATGCTTGGGTTTGGTCTTTGAAGAATAGGGGAGAGAGTGTGGGCAGGTGATCAGGTGGAAGGCATAGGTTGAGCAAAAGGCAGGAAGCTGAAAAACCATCTAACTGCTGTGTGATGAACAAAGTGGGATAATAGGCTGAGAGGTAGGTGGATGGCAGAACACAGAGGGTCTTAGTTCGGAGGCAACCGAGAGCCATTGCAGACTCCTGCTCAGGGGAGTGACTCAAATGAGGCTATTCAGCAAGAAAGGTAGTTTAATGGCAGGGTTGGGGATTAACTGGAGGGGTCAGTGAGGAGCCTGCATAGGTCCTGGGACTGAGTCAGAAACATGGCAGAGGAATAGAAGCAGGAAATGGAGGGGGCGCTGGGCAGGAGATGGTGAATTGGTGAATATTGGAGGGAGAGCCCCAGATAGCTTCCTGTTTTCCTCCTTATCCTCAGGGTCCCCTGATGAGGACAGATAGGTGCACCCTACTGGGCAGTACCCAAGGACACCTGGGTTGAAGTTGTCCTCCGAACCAGCCTCTGCCCTCCTAGCAGGATTACACAGTTTACGGATTGGGGTGGGCTGGACCAAGATCTTCTCCTCTACCCTCTCTCCCAAGCTGCAATCATAGCTTTCTCTTTGGAAGCCACAGAGGATGAGCCAGCACCGACCCTCTCCAGTAGGCCCAGAACTTGTGCTCATGACCCATCTTCCCTCGTTCTCGAAGGTAGGGGCCTTTGACAAATTGCTGTCAGAGGGGAGGGAGGAGCAGGTCCCACAGCCCAAGAGGCTCCTCCTCTCCTCCCTCTCTTCAGGCTATGTCTACCATTCCCCCCCCCCCCCCGATTTGTTCCTGGTCTCTTCATGGTCAGGTCAGGACAGTGACGCAGGAGTCGGGAGTTGAGGACTGAGAGAAAGAGCCTGGGGGTTGGGGGGGGGGTGTTAGGGACAGAACACATGTGCGGACGTGTGTGGACGTGAGTATGCATGTGCTTGTTTCACAGCTGGGATCTGGGAAGGAAGCAGAACTAGGTTCTGAAGGCCAAGAGGGGTTGAGAGTCTGCCTGGTGATGAGAGGGAAACTGGGACCAGAGGGCATAGTGGGGCGTGCAGACCCACATCCAGTAAACCTGGTTCAAGGAGGGCTCCCAATGTAGGCTCGAGGTGAGCTGAGGACAGGAGAGCAGAGTGGGAGAGAGTCAGGTCCTCATTACTTCTGCCAGGAACATGCCAACCTCTCCGTCTTTCTGAGCCCCTCTTTGATCATGCTCTCCCTCCATCCCCCTAATGTCTTCCCTCACCTCATTCAGGCCTTCTTCATTCAGGTCACCTCAGCATGCATCCCTGCTTCCCTGATCTAAAACTGCAACCTCTTTTAACACTCCTGTTCCCCCCTTCTGTGCCTGTTCTTAGTCCTTACTGCCACTGGAGATCATTTATTCATACTTGTGTTTGTCATCTGCCTCTCTACTAGAATGTTAGCTCCACCAGGGCAGGCATTCTTGTCTGTTTCATTTTTGTCTATCCCCAGGTCCTGGCCGAGAGTAGGTATTTATATATAGAATTCTTGAATGAATGAATATTCATTTCATTTTTAAAATTTTTCTCACTGAGGATATGTTGCCTTTGATTTCTATTTATTTGTTTTTTTGAAAAAATATTTTTATTGATTTCAGAGAAGGGAGAGGGAGAGAAATAAAAACATCAATGATGAGAAAATCACACACACACACACATATATATATATATATATATATATATATATATATAATTGATTTCAGAGACGAAGAGAGAAGGAGAGAGATAGAAACATCAATGATGAGAGAGAATCATTGATCAGCTACCTCTTGCACACCCCACATGGGGGATCGAGCCTGCAACCTGGGCATGTGCCCTTGACCAGGAATCAAACTGTGACCTCCTGGTTCATAGGTCGATGCTTAACCATTGAGCCACGCCAGCCTAGCTCCACTGATTTTTAGAGAGGAAGGGTGGGGGGTGGGAGAGAGAGAGAAATATTTGAGAGAAAAACATCAATCAGTTGCCTCCTGCAACCGAATTGACCAGGAATTGAACCCACAACCTTTTGGTGTATGGGATGATGCTCCAACCAACCCGGCCAAGACTGAATATTGATTTCTTGAAGAAACAAATATTTCTTTAAAAAAAAATTTTTTTAGAGAGAAAGGGAGAGGGATAGAGAGATAGAAGCATAGATGCGAGAGAAACACCATAATTGGTTGACTTCTGCTGGCCCCTTAATAGGCATGGAGCCCAAAACCTGGGCATGTGCCCTAACTGGGAATGGAACCATGACCTCCTGCTTCATAGGTCAATGTTCAACCACTGAGCCATACCAGCCGGGTGAAACAAATATTTCTTGAATGAATGAATGAACATTTCCCAACAAAAGCCATATTCCTTAGAGTGGCATTCAAGGAACCTGACCCCTCCCTAACCATTACTCTGGTCTGAGCTCCCCCTCCTTTTCTACCCTAGGCACCCCACCCTCCTTTCACTTTGCTTCATTGGCCGCCCACACACTCCTCACATCTTTTCCTATTGAAATCCTACCTGCCCTTCAATGAGCTCATTGCCAACTCCTCCATTACAGCTGCCTTGACTTCCCCTGCAGGAGCTCTCCCTCTTCCAAACGCTTACGGCTCAGGTCTGTGCACTCCTGTCCCCACACACTGCCCTGTGTGCACATCTTACCTCTACAGTAAGCTGCTAACTCCACCCAGGAGGCAGGAGCTCGGCCTCAGCACATCTTTTTATCCTGCAAAGTGTGTAGTCAAGTGTCTTGCATAAAGAAGCCACTGAACACATGAATAAAATATTTCTAATATCACGAGACCAGGTAGGGAGTGAAGGAACTACCTGTAGGACTTTGCTGTCTTGTGAAACCTGCAGGAGGTGGGCCTGGTACTTGCCTCCTACCCATTTGACAGGTGAGGACAGACTCAGGGGCTGAGGCCATTTTCTAAGGTTTGAGAGCCAGCCAGCCTTAGTCCCAGCTTTAGGAAGATTGCTCCCCTAAAGCCATCTCCCCGCCTCAGGGCGTCCTACAATTCATTAGGGAGTAGCTGCCAATCCCCACTGCACCGCTCTGGGGGGAGCTTTATTTCAGAGTTCTTAAGAATTCTGCCCCACAGGCTGACCCGTATCACAGGACAAAGAAACGATGCCGAGGGGCATGTGTGTCCTGCAGAGCCTACCATGTGATTTGTGCCCTAAAAGTTCAATTCCTGGCTTTTCAGCGTCCTAGAAAGTGAGGCGGGGGGAGAAGACCCCCACATTTCTTGCTCGGTAAGCCATCTAATTCCTCAACATGAACAGCACTGGTTCTAGAACAAGTACAGGGGCTGTGAGAAGAAAGGCAACTGACTCGTCCCTGCCAGCACCTTCCGGGCTTCCCGATTCAGCGCCTTCGCAGAAACCTAGGCACTTCCAGCTCTGAGCCCCCGCGCAAGACCTGAATGTCCCCCCTCCCCCGGGAGGCGTGGGGCCCCGCGCCTTCCCCAGAGTGGCCCTCCTTCCAGGCGCCGGTGCACACCCAGCTGCACCCCCGGAACCGGGGTCAGGCGGGCAGAAGGGTATTCCTGCACCCGCGCCTGCCGCGCCGCGCCGCTCCCGCCCCGGCTAACCCGCGACCCAGGCGTCCTGCCCCCTGCTCTGACCTCATGGCCCCCACCTCGGGCGACCACTCACGCACACAGCCTCCCCCACCCCCACACACGCACGCACACATGCAGATAACAGCCCCGACCCCCGGCCGCAGCCGCAGTCCCGGGGCCAACGCCGGCCGGTCGCCTCGCCGCACGTCTTCCCGGACGCTGGCCCTGCGCTTGCTCAGCCCGACCCCCGGCTCGGCAGCCCCTGGACAGGGAGCCCCCTCCTCCGGCCTGTGGGGTGGCCCAGCCCCATCGAGTTTCCCGGGATGAGGGCTCGGGGCACGGGCGCCGGGCGAGCCCCTGGTCGCTGAACGGCCCGGCGGGGCGCGGAGATGGGGGTGCGCGGTGAGTGTCGCCCGCAGGGGAGCTCCCGCCCCGGCCCCTGTTTGAGAAGGGATTTACCGCTGGGACTGCTGGCCCCGAGGTGGCTGGGTTCAAGGACCCACGACTTGCAGAGGGACCCCGGAAGGGCAAAGGGGGTGGGGCAGCCTCCACGTGTCGGCCGGACTGGGGGAGTCCCTGGGACAGGCACACTGTGACCTGGAGACAGGGACGAGGTTTTGGGGTTCGAGGAGGAGGACAGCTGCTATGTGGGTGGGGAGGAAGTTCATACCTGGGTCCGGGAGCAACCAGCGGGCTCTGCGAGAGGGGAAGCCTCTGCTCAGCCGGATTGAAGTTTGGCCCCAGAAGTGGAGCCGGTAGCTGGGGGGTGGGGTGTGCGCTCGGCAGCAGCAGGATGGAATGAAGGCACAGGAGGAAGAATCAGAGCGCGGGGAAGACCGGGGTTGGGAGGACCAGCGCAGGCGAGGCGCGGGGTGTGTGAACCTGCCCCTCCAAACCCACACTTGTCCTCCCCTCCCTTCCTCACACCCAGCCTGGCTCTCTTTTCTAGAATGCCCTGCCTTGCTGCTGCGGCTGTCCTTGCTGCTGCTTCCTCTGGGCCTCCCCGCCTTGGGCGCCCCCCCACGCCTCATCTGTGACAGCCGCGTCCTGGAGAGGTACATCCTGGAGGCCCGGGAGGCCGAAAATGTCACGGTGAGACCCCTTCCCAGCACATGGCACAGGATTCGCTCTGAGGGGCTCGGGGGCCTCCTCCAAAATTCAGGAACCTGGACTCATTCCTGGTACTGGGTTCAGGCTGGAGGGGAGAAGCCAGAACCCCAGTAAAATTGATAAAACTGGTAGCCCCTTATGCACACCTGGAAGCTAGGTAAGGGGAAGGCCGGAGGGGCTGTGGCCTGTGGGCTGGGCTGAGAGCCCTTGGGGTAGAGTGACACCCTGGGGTCGTGCTTTCAGATGGGCTGTGCTGAAGGCTGCAGCTTCAGTGAGAATATCACCGTCCCAGACACCAAGGTCAACTTCTACGCCTGGAAGAGGATGGATGTGAGTTCATTTTTCCTTCCTCTTGGGGGGTCTCATTTCGGGAACCTGATAAGGCAGGAGGGAGAATGATAGAGACAGAGAAGCAGTGGAGTAGCAAAGATGAGGACGGAATGGAATATGCTAATCTGTTCATTCATTCATTCATTCATTCATTCATTCATTCATTCCACAGAGCCTTTTGCACGCCTTCTGTGTGTTTGCTCAGCTTTGTGCTTAGGGAGGCTGAGCGGGAGGTTAAGGAGTGGCTGGGGCCCAGCTGACGCCAAGTCTCTGCTCCTTTTAGGTTGAGCAGCAGGCCTTGGAAGTCTGGCAGGGCCTGGCTCTGCTCTCAGAAGCCATCCTGCGAGGCCAGGCCCTGTTGGCCAACTCCTCCCAGACATCTGAGACCCTGCAGCTACATGTGGACAAAGCCATCAGCGGCCTGCGCAGCCTCACCTCCCTGCTTCGGGCACTGGGAAGCCAGGTGTGTAGGAACAGAGCCTCCCTCCCGCTCTGCCCTTTCTGTAAAATGGGAGCAGGGCCTGCCAAGAAACACTGAGACTTTCCTCAGACCTCTTCCACTTCTGTCCTGGGCCCAATCTCCCTCCTGGGTCCCGGCACTGCAGTAATCTTGTACTCTCTCCTTACAGAAGGAAGCCAGCTCCCCCCCAGATGCAACGGCCTGTGCTATTCCACTCCGAACATTCACTGTTGATACTTTGTGCAAATTTTTCCGAATCTACTCCAATTTCCTGCGGGGAAAGCTGAAGCTGTACACAGGGGAGGCCTGTAGGAGAGGGGACAGGTGATCAGATGCTCCCACCCTGGGCACATCCACCACCTTGCTCACCACTACCGCCCATGCCACGTCTCCCACACCACCACTCCCGACCCCCATCAAGGGGCTATCAGCTCAGCACCAGCCTGTCCCAAGGACACTCCAGGACCAGCGGTGACATCTTAGGGGCCAGAGGAACTGTCCAGAGTTCAACTCAGATCTAAGTATGTCACAGGGCCAGTCTGAGGCCCTGAAGCAGGAAAAATTCAGAGGAGATCAGCTTAAACTTGGGACGGTGCCATGCTGGAGAGACACCAAACTCATCTCCATGCCCTGCAGAACTGTGATGCCAGGACCAGCTGGAGGGCAAATACCTCTTTTTGCACCTACCAAACAGGGGTAGGATGGACTGGAGAATTTAAGTGGCAAGTCATGAATTCTCTAGGTCTCCATGAGGGACTCCATGACAGCAAGATCCCCCTGGATAATGAAGGTGGTGGGAGCCACGAGGATGAGATTGAGGGCTGGCCCCTGGCTTTGTATGTTTTTGTGTGTTTTTTGTGTTTTTCAATCTCACTGGCAAGAAATGAAACCATAACATGGCTCTTGGCTTTTCTGTTTTCCTGGGAGCCCACTACTTCCCTGGCTCTACCCCCATCATGGCAGCAGGCAGCAGGCCTGGGAAACCAGAGGTGGAGGCAGTCGGGCCCTACGTGCTGCCTCGCATGGCCTGTCTGACCTCTTGACCCACTGGGCGTAAGGCCACAAGCTCTGCCCACATTCGTCAATAAGGTGGTTCCATTCAAGGCTATTCCTTTGTAGGCAGCTACCAATGCTTATTCTTTCTGCCTCTTCTCCTCTGTGACCCCTTCAGCTAATGCCACATTCCCAGCATCAGTGTTTGCCACCTCAGTGCACCAACCCCCTTTAGATCCAGCTGACCTCTTTCCTTGCCTGGGGATGGTCATCATAAATATTCTGCCCCTAGACTTGCAGAAGGGGCAGTAGGAAACCGCTGAAGCCGCTCTCCCAAACAGCCGACTCACTGAGCACTCCTCAGTGCCTGCTGCTTCTCTAGGTAGGTTACTTCTGTGACCTCATTTCTTCCTCACACAGCCCCATGAGAAAGTTACCACTGTCATCCCATTATACAGAAAACGAAGTAAAGGAACTTGCTCAAGACCAAGGCAACAGGAATTCCCCCAGCACTCACCCTTCCCTCTTCTGCTTGTTCCTTCCATGTAATCCCTACCTGCTCCCTGCACCTCTGGGATTGGGGACATGGAACAAACTAATTCAACCTTCATTCCTGATTCCTACTTCTTATCTAACTCTTTACTCTGACAACCAATTTCAAATTCCTTCCCAGAAATAATGCTCCCAGGGGAAAAGCAGTGCCCAAGACAGACCTGTCCAGACAGCAAAAGATGTCACAAACTGTATCTGGACTCCAGTCCTGGCCATTATAGTTCACTAGAGGCCCTATGCACAAAATTCGTGCAAGAGTAGGCCTTCCTTCCCTCAGCTGCCAGCACCAGCTTCCCTCCAGCACCCGGGACCTGGGCTTCCCTCGGACCACTGGCAGGCACCCGGGACCCAGGCCTCCCTCGCAGCCCGGGCTTCGTCTGGAAGGTAGTCCAGAAGGATGTCTGGTCTAATTAGCATATTATAGTTTTATTATCATAGATTATTATAGATATGGCAATGAGTCTTTCTGCTTTTATAGCAAAACTTAGAGAAATCAGCCTGTGCTCCCAAAAATATGCAAAAAGGAGAGGATGTTTGCAATTTTCATCAGGAAAAGAATTATGGGCAGGTTGCCGGAGTTGTAGGGTATTTGACAATGACGTGTGTGGGGGGGGAGATTTGGTGGGAAGATGAAGCAAAGGGGTGGACTTCAGGCGAATTTACACCCTGGCTAACCCAACTCCTGGCCTACAGTGCCCTCTCCAGGCCCTAATAGGAAATGCTAGAGAAATCTGCAAGCAATTAGCATCCTTACAGTTCTGACCTCACACATTTCAATAAAAATTTACATTGTGGTTTCCACATGTGGCATCTGGTTCTTGACCCACTGCTGTGAATCAGTAAGGGTGGAATCTGTCTTTCTTGATGATGGAATTGAAGCTAAGAGATTTGTTCTGAAGCCCAAGAAATCTAGCTAATAAATGTCAGGACTGAATTTAAGATTTAGGAATCATAATTCCAAAGCTTTGTCCACCCCCTTTCAACCTGACTTATTGCCTATTCATACCCTGGCTCTTTTGTCCCAAGAATTCAGGGTCACTGACCTTCGACTTCTCTTCAGACTTCTTACTACTTTCAATTAAACAAAAAAAGTAGCCAGTGGTACCTGAATTATATGACCTGGGCCAGGTATCATAGGAAAGCAAGTATGTTGAGAACATTAAAACATAATTCATTTGCCCTGGCCAGTTTGGCTTAGAGAAAGCCTAATGAGGCATGTACCTGCTGGCTGAGAGTTTGACATGCTTAGGTAGAGGTGAGAACGTCGGCCCACAGACCAAAGGGTTGTGGGTTCAATTCTCAGTCAAGGGCACAGGTTCAAATCCCAATCAAGATAATCAGTTTCAGGTTTGATGTCCCAATCCATGTGTCTCTCTCACGTGGATGTCTGTCTCTGCTCCCTTCCTCCCTCCCTCGCTTCTGTCCTCTCTCCCTTCTTCCCTCCCTTCCATTCTGTCAATAAATAAACAAATAAATAAATGGGGGGAAATATCATCTGGTGAGGATTAAAAAAACAAAACACAACAACCCCCCCAATTCCTTTATTCCACATTTATGGAGTGCCAACTATGCGCTATCTTTTGCACTAAGTGCTAGTGAAATGACAGTCTGTGCTACTCACAGCCCAATGTATTCTAAGAGCTGGCAGTTCCCAGGAGCAAAAAGACAGGAGCTCATTAATTTAGCCATAGTCGGCTTGGTATGTGACTTGAATGCTGAGATGTGGAGTAGTCAGAGGCCCAGCATGTTAAGAACCTGGGCAGGGCCAGAGTTCCTGCCAGAGACACAGATATGCATAAAGGGCATTGTCAGATTTCTGAGGTTCTTCAAGTGCAGGTCAAGAGTGTGAACTTTCTTCTGTACTGTTATTATATACTAGGGGCCTGGTGCACAAAAATTTGTGCACTCAAGGGGGTCCCTCAGCCCGGCCTGTGCCCTTTTGCAGTGTGGGACCCCTCGGGGGATGTCCACCTGCTGGCGTGCCTGGCCAGCCTGGGTGAAGAGCTGATGGCTGTTTGCAGGCTTGCCAAGCCCCCCAGTGAGGACCCTCACCCCATGGAGGTGTGGCCAGCCTGAGTGAGGGTTTGAGGGCAGTTTTCAGGCTGCCCACATCCTCTTCAGGGTTTGGGTCCCTACTGGGGTGCCGGCCCAACCTGGGTGAGAATCTGAGGGCCATTTTCAGGCTGCCCACATCCCCTTCAGGGTTTGGGTCCCTACTGGGGTGCCTGGGCAGCCTGGGTGAGGGGCTGAGGGCTGTTTTCAGGCTTCCCATAGTCCCTTCAGGGTTTGGGTCTCTACTGGGGCACCTGGCCAGCCTGGGTGAGGGGATGATGGCTGTTTGCAGGTTGCCCACAGCTCCCATTGACCCAAGGTCCCAGTGAGGCTGGCTGGAAGCAGGTTTCTGGGGTTTATTTATCTTCTATAATTGAAACTTTGTTACTTAGGCAGAGGCCTAGGCAGGTAACGAAGCCTCCTGTTTGCTTCAGCTCTGTGGCTTCTATAATTGAAACATTGTTGCCATGAGTAGAGGCCCAGTCAGCCTAGGCAGGCAGTTGCAACGGAAGCCTCCTGTTTGCTCTAGCTCCGTGGCTGCCGGCCTCCATCTTGGCTGGGTTAATTTGCATACAGCTGCTCTGATCGGCTGGGGGGCATGGCTTAGGAGTCTCATAGTGATGGTTAATTTGCATATTACTCTTTTATTAGAGTAGATTAAACTCTGGCATTTACATGATCTGCTGTGATTTACAGCACAACTCCATGATGTAGGAAGACAGTAGGTACCACCCCCATTTGTCATATGGGAAACTAAAACTAAGTTCTGCCAGGTAAGTTCTGCCAGCTCTTCTGACTTCCTGATGGGACAGGAGCCAGAGCATCCCAGCTCTGAGTCAGCAGGTTACATAGTTGTCCAATGGAGATGCCTTCTGTTTGTACTGTGCTGTGTTTTCCTGGGCATCTCTCATTTGTTCTCCTAACTCCACGAGGAAGACAGAGACAATAGAGGGTCCCCACTTTGCAGAAGAGGAAACCAATAGAGGATCCCCACTTTGCAGAAGAGGAAACCAATAGAGGATCCCCATTTTGCTGAGAGTGTATGATCCTGAGAGGAAGGGCCCAGATCATAAGCCAGGCTCTCTGATGCTGGGTCCCTCTTCTATAGGAAGCACACATTATGAGGCAGAGGAGAGAGTAGAGAGAGTGGATGGAAGAGAGGAAAGAGCATTAGGCACATCCATCTCTCACTGCCAACTCCTCCCCACTCCATTTCCTGCCTCGGGCTCCCACTTCCTTCCTAGATAGCAAAAAAAAATGCCTCCCAATCTTCCCAGTGCCCAGTCTCCCAGCACTAAGGGCCAACTCAGCTTCCTCCTGCAGCCTCAGCTCCCACACTGACAGCAGCTTCTGGTCTTGGATAAAACTGGCCTGAATCCTCTCCCTGTGCTTAAGCTGAACCTCAGGCTGCCAAATGCACCTGCCTGCCTCTGGCTTATAGCTGTCTAGGAGTTTTTTGAAAGTACAGTGTACAAGTCTCACCACAGCAGGTGTGACTATTGCTGGAGCTGAGTTAGCTAAATGGGGCCTCTTTGACATTGGACTCTAAACTGAAAGGTAACTATATCATTTCCAGTTGGTCAAGGCTAATTCATCTAAAATTTCATCATAAAATTGATATCATGAATTATTGGCAACAGAAAAACAGACAGCAGTATGGTTTCCCAACTTAATGTGAGTCATGCCCAGATGTCTATAACCCCCCTTTTTGATTTTTAAAAAACTGATTATTTAGAAAAATGATGTGACACACACAATTTTTGATTTAAGAAAACTTTGGCCCAGCCGGTGTTGCTCAGTGAGTGAGCGTTGAACCATGAACCAAGAGATGACTGGTTCAATTCCCAGTCAGGGGACATGTCCAGGCTGTGGGCTCGTTCTCAGGTTGGGGGTGGGGGTGTGTGCAGGAGGCAGCCAATCAATGTTTCTCTCTCTATATCCTTCTCCCTTCCTGTCTTTCTAAAATCAATTTTAAAAAACATACTTAAAAAAAATTCCCTAGCTGGTTTGGCTCAGTGGATAGAGCCTTGGTCTGCGGACTGAGAGTCCCGGGTTCAATTCCTGTCAAGGGCACATACCTCGTTTGCAGACTCAATCCCCTGCCTGGTGTGGTGTGTGTGGGAGGCAATCACTCAATGTGTCTCTCTCCCCTTTCCTTTCACTCTCTCTAAAAGTCAATAGAAAAATATCCTCGAGTGAGTATTAACAACAACAACAAAAAGAGAGAGAGAGAGAAAGAAAGAAAACTGTGATAGTGTCTCCTCTCAGTCTTGCAGAGGAGGAAACAGGCCCAGAGAGGGTGATCAA
Organism: Murina feae; assembly: GCA_004026665.1. NCBI lineage: Eukaryota > Metazoa > Chordata > Mammalia > Chiroptera > Vespertilionidae > Murina > Murina feae. Next base: position 25,948 of record PVJC01020949.1, read on the forward strand.
AGTTCCCAAGGCCACACAGTGATGCCAGGACTGAGTCTCCAGGTCTCTGAAATAGTTTCCAGGGTTTTTCCACATCCCAGGGCCTCTCATATCTATTCCGGTAGCTGCCAGTCTTGTCAGGGGACAAACCCTCTGGGATCTTGCCTGTTTATAACTCCCCAAAATGCAGAGCCTGATGGTTCCCTCCCATCACCACTATTCATCTTTCCTGTCCTGCCTTGAGCTCCCAACCCCCACCACCAGGCAGGTTGGAAGCTGTAACTGTCCAAAGGAAGTTGTGGCGCCAAAGGGAGGTCAGGAAAGGCAGCCCTCAGAGGCCTGATTGCCCAACCAGGAGGGGATGTGGATCAATTGGTTTCTGTTGCTCTTCCCTGGGTTAACCATTTCCTGGCTTTGTCCCTCTATTGATTGCTCTGCTAACTCGGCCTAAGGAAGGGTTTGGGATGGGCATCCTTTATATCCCCGGCTTTGAGGTGAAGGGGCAGAGGCTCTCTCTCCCTGGGTCTGACCCCTGCATGGGTCCTGTTGGTGCTCATTTGGCCAGAGGAGTCCCCAAGATTGGAAAAGGGGCTTGTGGATTTCCCTCTTGTAAGGCTGGTGCTCAGCTATGCTGTCTCCTCCCTGACAGTCCAGGAGAATGGCCTGCCTAGGCAACACTGTCACTGTCAGGTGCCCGGGCATTAGTGGTGGGGCGTGAGGGGCTGCTGAGGGCAAGGGAGTGCACTGAAGGTTTCTGGGAACACATGGGTGTATGGGCTACAGAAATCTGGACCTAATAGCTCAGCTCCTTGCGGGCCAGCTCTCCAGTCTCGCTACAGCTTTGTATGTGCACTGAAAACCAATGGAATTTTCAAGAGCTGAAAAGCTGCCCTTTCAGCTGCAATCTTATGTAGAATTGCCATTTACGAGACTGATAAAAGCACTGTTGCACTGGCTGGGGTGGAACCCCCCCATTTGGATGCCCCCAACTTTTGGTGGCTCCTCAAAGCTACCAGGTGTTGGCTTATTATAGACACCTTCGTGAAAATCTTTGTTGTGGGATTTTGCATAAATGGGGTCACACTGTAAAAATTTTTCTGTGTCTCACCTCTTTTGTTTAATGTATTTGTAGGTGCTCTTCCCACCATTGGACTCTATGGATCTACCACCATTCTTTTAAAAAATTTTTAAGTCAGTAATAAACTCTAATAGTATCATATCATCAAGGAGCACTTTAAAAAATATTTCTTAAGATTGTGGTAAAATGCACATAACATTTATCATCTTATCCATTTTCAAGTGTGCAGTTCAGGTGCACTAAGTACATTCACATTGTTTGTGCAATCCATTACCACCACCCATCTCCAGAACTTTCATCTTGTAAAACTGAAACTTCATACCTGTTAAACACTAACTGCTCATTCTCCATTCCTCCCAGCCCTGGCAACACCATTCTAATCTCTGTCTATGAATTTGCCTATGCTAGGTACCTCATGTGGATAGAATCGTATAGTATTTGTCCTTCTGTGATGGACTTATTTCACTTAGCGTAATGTCCTCAATGTTGTAGCATGTGTAAGAGTTTTCTTCCACTTTGAGGTTGAACAATATTCCACTGTATGTATATATTACATTTTGTTTATCCATTCATTTGTCTATGGACACTTGAGTTGCTTCCACCTTTTGGCTACTATGAATAATGCTGTTATGGACATGGGTGTACAAATATTTGTTCCAGTCTTTACTTTCAATTCCTTTCAACTTTCTCAATTCTATATTCCTAGAAGTGGAATTGACAAACCATATGGTAACTCTATTTTTTTTAGAAACACTGTTTTGTGTTAATACTTGCATAATATTCCTTCATATAAATAATATTCCTTGAATATAATCTACTGGTAAACATTTGGGTAATCTCAATTATTTTTCTATTGTAAACAATGCTGCAATGAACATATTAAAGGTATGTACATCTTTGTGCAAATAAGCATGAATTTCTGTGGGAAGATTATTAGAAAGGTAATGCTGGGTCAAAGATATGCCCATTTGGAAGTTTGAAAGTCATTGTCAAATTAACTTCTAAGATGTTTTCACCAACATACAGTCTTATCAACAATGTATTTGAGTGTATCTACCTGCATACTGACCAGCACTCAATGCTATCAATATTTAAAATATATATATTGATTTTTAGAGAGAGAGGAAGGGAGAGGGAGAGGAAAAGAAACATCATTGTGAGGAAGAAACATCAAGTGGTTGCCTCCTGCATGTGCCCCAACCGAGAATTGAACCGGTGACCTTTCAGTGCATGGGAGGATGCTGCACCGACTGAGCCACACTGGCCAAGGCTCAATGTTATCAATTATTTATTTATGTTTGTTTACTTTTAGTTTTTTTTAAAAAATCTTTATTGTTGAGAGTATTACAGATGTCCCCTTTCTCTCTCCCCACCCCCACTATCCCCCTCTACCCAGTTCCTGCACCATCACAGGCCTTCATCACTCTATTGTCTGTGTCCATAGGTAATGCATATATGCATATAAGATCTTTGGTTAATCTCTTCCCACACCCCCTTCACCCCTTCCCTTTGAGATTCATTTGTCTGTTCCATGTTCCCATGCCTTTGATTATATTTTATTCATCAGTTTATTTTGTTCATTAGATTTCTTGTTCATTTATTTTGATTTTTAAATTCAGTTGTTGGTAGATATCTATTTTGTTGCTATTTTATTGTTCATATCTCCTTCCTCCTCC
>PVJC01020950.1:0-28694 GCA_004026665.1 Murina feae
TGGGTGGGAGAGTAGTGTGAGGGGGAGCTGGCTGTGTGGCCACAGCAGGGACACAGGGGACAGAGTGGGGGAGTGAACCCAATCACATGGGGCCATGGGGGCCATTCTAGCCTTTTAGCTTTTACTCCCAGTGAGGCAGAAGCCACTGGAGGGACAGAGGGACAGAATCCCGTCAGACTTTTAGGGGCCCCTGGTGTGTGGGGTGTAGATGGCTGGAGGGGAAGTCAGAGGTGGGGAGTGGAGAAGCAGCTGCCCTGGCAGAGAGCAGCAGTGGGGGAGGATTCTGGAGATTTTATTGATTTCAGAGAAGAAGGGAGAGGGAGGGAGAAATAGGAACATCAGCGATGAGAGAGAATCACTGGTTGGCTTCCTCCTGCCTGCCCCACACGAGATGGAGCCTGCAACCCGGGCCTGTGCCCTGACTGGGAATCGAACCGGAACTGTGACCCCCTGGTTCATAGGTCGAGGCTGCCTGGACTCTGGCTATGTTCTGAAGTGCTTTTTCTGCCTCAGTTTCTTGATCTGTAGAGTGGGGTGACTAGTAGCCCCACCTCATGGAGTTGTGCAAGTTTAAAGGAGTTTCATTCATGCCCAGCAGTTAGAACAGTCCCTGGAACATGTCATCCCTCTGCCCGTTAAATAAGTGACTAAGGAGGGTTAAGAGCTCAGGATCCAGCCTGCCTGGCGGACCCCTCACTCCGGCTCACCAGGTGGGTGTGTGCCAGGCACTCGCTGTGGCTAAGCAGGCTCCTCACAGCCCCACTTGCCTGAGCCGGTGGCTGGCCCTGCCCCGGGCCTCCCACACCCGCCCCCTCTCGCCTCCCGCAGACTGCTGCGTGCACTGCATCCTGTCCTGCCTGTTCTGCGAGTTCCTGACGCTGTGCAACATCGTCCTGGACTGCGCCACGTGCGGCTCCTGCAGCTCCGAGGACTCGTGCCTCTGCTGCTGCTGCTGCGGCTCCGGCGAGTGCACCGACTGCGACCTGCCCTGCGACCTGGACTGCGGCATCCTGGACGCCTGCTGCGAGTCGGCCGACTGCCTGGAGATCTGCATGGAGTGCTGCGGGCTCTGCTTCTCCTCCTGACCGCCCGCCGCCACCTCCCGGAACCCCGGCCCGGGGAGGGGGCGCTCCGGGGACCGCCTCAGCCCCGGGAGCTGGACGGGGCGCAGGGCCCGGCCTCCTGGGGGGCCTGGCGGCGGGGGGTCAGGGTGGGGCCCGCGCGGAGACCCGCGGGCGCGGAACACTGTGAACGTCGGGGGGGAGGGTGTGGGAGGCGGGGCGGGCGCCCCCTTCCTCTCCCTGCCCCCGGCGCCGCCTCCCGCTGCGCCGGGCCGAGAGCGCGGCAAAATGTGAAACGAGGCGCCCACCCCGCCCTCCGCCAGCCCCTCCCTGCTCCCCTTTCCTGGGCTTTGGGGGTGGGGGTGGGGGTGACCCATACAGTGACCCCAGCGCGCAGAGCTGGGCTCGGACTGGGCGGGGCGGGAGGGGGAAGGGTACGGAAAAGACTGGACGGGGAGAGGGGGTGGAGGGAGGGTCTGTTCTGTTCGTCGCTGTAAATAAAGGTATTTGTCATCTCCGATTTCTTCGGGGCTCTCACGTCCAGGGAGCACGACTCTGAAAAGCAAACTCTCCCTACAGCCCCTACTAAGCGCCGGATGGAGGAGGCTTGCCGGGGCTTTCCTTCTTCCCTCCCTCTTCTTGCTTCTCCCTCTGGGAAGGGCGAAGTGGGTACCAACCTCCCACCGTTATTCCCTGTTCCCTCCAAAGGGAAGCGAGGCCCGGAAAGGGAAGAGTTAAGCCCTGGCGTAGAGCTAACAGCAGATGTGTCCAGGTTTTGATTAACCTCCTGCGGACTCCCGGCCATTCCCAGCAATGGCTCCAACTCCCCGGGTGACACCTATGCCCATGGCAGAGCCATGTCCAGGGGAGGGGCGACCCTGGGCCCAGCCCAGCCTGAGCTTGCCCTGGGCTGCACTGGGAGGCTTGGATGGGGGTCACGGCCCAGTTCCGTCACCTCCAAAAAGAAACTGGACTGGCAGGGGCCTCCCAGGCATGTGTGCAGTGCCCGTGGAGTGCAGGGCAGGGCAGCCCTGAGCACTGCAGGTCCCCCTGGGGCAGTGGACGCCGACAGTGGGAGGGCCGTCTGGACCAGGCTTCTCTCGCCTGATCCCGAACCTGAGGAAGCCAGAGGGGCCCTGGGTGGGTGAAAGCTGCCTGGTGGATTGTCTTGGGGGAGAAGCCGCCGCTGAAGAAGGCCTTGGAAAGTGGAGATCTCAGGGGAGAGGGGTGGCCACTGCTTCCAGAAACACAGGACGGAGGGAGCTCAGGAAAAGGGCGCAGTGAAATCCTCACGCTCTTAGAGGATGTCACAGGAGGAACTGTGAGGTGGTGAGAGGGCCTCCACCCACCCCCACATCTCTCTCCCGCCAACCCACTCCCCACACCCCTCACCTCCACCCCCACCCCCTCCCGCCCCCCACCCACATGAACACAGGTTCTCAGACCTCTGGGACCACGTAGGAAACCCAGGACAGAGAGAAAGTGCCTTTCTGCCCAGGCCCTGCAGCCAGGAGAGAGCCATCTCCTCAAGCCTCAGCGTGTGTTCCTCTATTTGTGTATTCACGCTTGTGCTTCGCTATTTCATGCCCAAGGTCCAAAGGGTCCAAAGTCTAACCTGTGCATAAACGAGCATCTGCACATACTGCTTTTTTTTTTTTTTTTTTTTACAAAAATGTCAACATCCTATACACATCATCGTGTTCTGTTATCTCTTAACCACTGGTCTCGGAATCTTAGAAGTTTCGCTGAGGGATGAACTACAACCCAGTTGCATCTCCAGCTCAGCCCCTTCCATGCACTCCCCCGCTTAGACAGGGCTTCCAACACGCCCTTTAGCACGAGCAAGCTCTGCGAGAATATTCCTGAAAGTGCAGTGCTGGCCTCCGGTGTGTGCCCTGTGACGGGCCCTGGGGGAGGTGCTCCATCTGTTCCCAGGGCCTCCGGGAGCAGCCGCTCCCCTGGCGCTGCTGGGGCTCTCTGTCCTGTGCGCAGACAATGGTGAGAGGGCTCAAGCTCAGGTCTTCTTCCCCAGGCTAGGGTCTGAGGAACTCAAGGAGGCAGAGGGCCAAGGGAGTGTGTGTTGAGGGGGGAGGCGCTGGGCTCCAGACCAGCCAGAGGTCTGGTCCAGGTGGGCAGGAAGGCCCCCTCCCTGGCCCTCTCCCCTCCGTGGGGGCAGGAAGAGGCGCCTCTGCAATCCAAATAGTGATTTCCTGCTGCCGCTCCAGCCAGGCTGGGTTCTTTAGGTCCAGGGCTGAACCCAGAGAGGCTGGGCGGTGGGGGCAGGGTGGGCAGGATTTAGCAGGCCCTCCCCCAGCACACACACCGCACACATGCACAGCACACACACACAGCACACACACACAGCACACACACATACATGCCCTCACTCCCCTCATCCAGGCTGCCCGCCTTCCCCGACACCCCATCTCACCCAGGAGGCCTCAGAGCTGCTGGGAAGCAGATGGCATTTGTCTTAGAGGCCACCCAGCCACCAACTGCTGAGACATCCTTCCAAGCAAGCCTGAGCTCCAGACCCTGACCCTCCACTCCTCGGCCCTCCTCCGCTGACTCCCAGTCTCTGCTCTTCAACCAGCAATGTACAGCCTGGCTCTGCTGTGCGCCCCAGGGAAGGCCCTTGCACTCTCTGGGCCTCAGTTTCCTCGTAGGTGCAATGGGACAGCAGTGAGACTGGAAATCTGGTGGTGGCCGCCGTGGCTGGGAGCTGGCCTGCCTCTCGGTTCTCCTTGAGGGGCCCCCTTCATGTCTAACCCCAAACAGGCAGTAATCACCACATGTGTGGGAGGAGGAGATGGCGAGGCCACATTGAGTTGTTCCTGGCCTGAACTGCTGTGCGCACTGGGGGACCTTGTGTGCCAGACCCCAGAGCTGTTGCCCATGACTGAGCAAGTAGCTGAGCCGGCGGCCGGCTTGTGAGGGAAGGGGTGGCAGCCCGCCCCTCGGCATCCATAGCCTCCATCAGCTTCTGCCTGGACTTTTGGCACATTTCGCTGCATTCTCCATGCCTCTACCCAGAGCTGGGCAAAGCCAGCATCAGGCCCTGCCGCCCCCTGGCTCTAGGGCTGCTGGGATGGGGTCCCTTTTAGCAGCCTGAAGCTAGGTTGCCTGCAGCTAGCCATGCCTGGGGCCTTTGCCAGTCCCCACCTCCGTCACCCCCAGGGAAATAAGACGGGGGGGGGTTGAGTGCTGCTCCCGAGGCCTCAGGACACTCGCTGGGCAGTGGGAAGGCAGAGTGGGCATGGAGCTCTCAGGACTGTCCCAGCGCAAGGAGGGGTGGGGAAGAGGCAGGGACAGGAACCTCAGGCCACACGGGGCAGCAGAGGGGACAGAGGTCACAGACCTCCCCTGTCACCTCCGTGTTTATGCTCCTTCCCATATTTTGACTTTCCTAGGATTAAGGAGAAACAGCACAGATGGTACCTGTGGCCACAGACCTCTGTCACACACCTCCCCCTCCCCCCGCCGCCGCCCCTGCCATCCCATCACCTTCCACCTCCTCCAGAGGAAGCCCCTCCTGCCTTCCTGGACCCTCATCTAGTTTTACATCCTCTCCCCGACCCTGTAGCATCCCTGCCACCTCTGGGGGTGCCTGTCTCTGGGTGGCAGGCTCATCCCTTTAGACTGCAGACAGGTGTGTGGTGGGGGTCCCATGCTGGGACCACCTGGCATTTCTCAGGTTGGCCACCTCAGGGGGTCCAGGGCAGGTGCTGTGTCAGGGAGTTAGCCCAGCTGCTGTGGCTCGTGGTTGAGCATTGACCCAGGAACCCAGAGGTTGCGGGTTCAATTCCCGGACAGGGCACGTGCCAGGGTTGTGGGCTGGATCCCCAGCAGGGGGCGCGCAGGAGGCAGCCAATTGATGATGTTTCTCTCTCTCTGCCCCCTCCCTTCCTCTTTCTCTCAATAAAAATATATGTTTTAAAAAGAGAGGCAAGTAGAGATTGAAGGTGGACGGGAGATGGAGTGAGATGAAGAGACAAGGAGGCAGATGGGACAATGCAGATGAGGCATCCATAAGCTCCGGAGGCAGCAAAGCAAAGCAGGAGGCTGGGGCGCACGTCCCTGCTCCTCCCAAGGTCGCCTGCAGAGGGCTGAGGGGGCCGTGTGCCCGCAGCCGGCTCCCTCCCAGGTCCGAGCTTCTGCAGCCGCACTGGGCAGCTCGGCATTAATTAGGGGCCCGGCTAATGGCTCGGAAGATTGGCCAGTTCCAGGGACGCTGCTGAATAGACACCTCGGTGAGATTTATTCCTAATTATCTCATTTGTCTCCCCCCATTACGCTTTATGGCTGGGATTTATGGGGCCATTAATGGGGCCCGGCCAGGCCAGGATAAGTGTGAGCCTTGAGATACTTCATAATAATAACAATAACAACGCTCGTCCCGACCAGATTGATGGCGGATTTGCCTTCTTGCCCTCTTCACCCCGTGTCCTTGGGACCCCAGATACCGGCTGCCCACACGTCCCTGTCCCTCCCGGGACCCTGGTTCTCAGCTCCAGGCCCTCAGCCACCTGTGGCGTCCAAGCTGTGGCCCCTCCGTCCCCATCCACCCAGGCATCTTCTCCAGGGCCACTGATCAGGAGCTTCTAGGTGATGGTGCGGGGACGTGCATTCCAACAGTGACCGCCCTGGGACAGGCCTGGACAGCCACTGATGCGTTTGGCGGCAAACAGCAGAAAACCCGTGTGGAGGTGGCTAATCTGGGAGGGCATGGATCACCTCCTTAACAAGAAGCGCAGAGGTGGGTGACCCCGAGCTGACGGGGAGGGTCAAAGATGTCATCCCTCTGCTCTGTCCTCCTCAGCGTGTGGGCCATGCCTGCCCTCCTGGTCACAAAGTGGCTGCTGCAGCACAGGCATCAGGCACACACCCAGGAATAGAACAAAAGGGCCATGGGATAGAGAGGCCTTCTCTTCCTGCCCCTTTTATTCGGGGGCCAGAGGGGGAGCCTTTCCAGAGCTCCCGGCAGGTCTGCTCACACCTTTGTCCAGACTGGTCACGTGTGGCCTTAGGCTGGGCTCCCCAGGGCAGACCTTAGACAAGGCTCTGAGTGCGAATGGGTTTGTTCAGGATGAGATTCCAGGAAACAGTCTCAGGGAGAGGGGGTGAGACTGAGATGGGGGCAGCCAATCAAGGGCCTGTCATCAGGCCGGTTACCACTGAGGTGACGGCCCCCAACCCTGGGTGTCTCTGGGGGAGCTACGGTGTTTATACACAAACCTTCTGTGCCTGCTGGAGGGCTGTTCCCAATGGAGTGTCCACCTTCCAGCACTTACTGCCTGACTGGCTGCTGGTGGGAGCCAGGGGTGGAGATGCCCACAGGGGCTGGCGGAGCTTTCCCTGGCGAGGCTGCGGGGCAGCGAGCCCATCCCCCAGCGAGGGTTTGTAGTGACCGATGGCCAGACCCGGCTTGACTTGCTGTTGGGCAGGATGAAAGGGGCTGGCTGTCGGAGAGGCCACCAGGGTCTGCCACCGCCTGCCCCCACCTCCTCCCCAGGGCACCCTCTGGACTCTGCCACCAAGACCATCACAGGGGCCAAGCAGTTTCCACATCCGGGTAAGGAGAACGTGGAGACAAAGCCACAGAGTGAAGGCGAGTTTCAGCTTCCGTCCTGTGGAGTGGTCGCCTCTGCCGCTCCACCTGCTTAGCTCAGGAGGAAAGCAAGGGATGCCTTTCCCAACGCGTCCCATGGCCACAGGCTGCACCCCCTCCTCGGACCCACCGTCTCAGGGTGGAGAAGTCCAGCTGCCTGGAAGAAGACAGGACCCCCGCCCTCACGAGGGAACTGGGCACCAGGAACCCCGGTATCCACTACTGGGGGTGCCCATTGGTGCATCTCCTTAGGCAGAATCTACTAACGTGGACAGATGCATAGCATCCAGCCCAGGGATTCCCTGCTGGCTGCACTGGAAGCAGGCATGTGTGCCCGCTGCTCCGAAAGGCACAGGCGGAAAGTCCACAGCAATGTCACTCCTACCCCTCGAGTGGAAGCCCAGCTGTCCATGGAGGGCAGATGGATGAACCCATCGTGCGCTCCCAGGATGGAATCTTACACGGCGGTGAGAATGAACCGTGTGTAACCCCACACGGCAACACGGATAAATCTCAAACCCGGAGCTGTGCAGCAAAGCCAAACACAAGCTACAGGAGAAGCCAGTTGGGGTGCTGGTGGGCGGGGCCTGCAGCACTTCTGGGGGCGGTACCGTCCGCTTCCTCATCTGGGTGCTGCTTGGCTAAATGTGCTCGGCCTGTGCGAGGCCCTGAGCTGCATGGTTACGACGTGTGCAATGGACGTACAAACGCTGTTCTTCAAGAAGAGGAGGTATTCCTGGTATTCCTGACCCACACGTGAGAATGGGCAGGAAGCAGGCGCTACCCAATCCTGTCCCGTGTTCTACATAAGAAGAAACCCAGGCCCCGAGGAACCATGCCGTTGCCTCCCGAGCTCCCAGGTCTGGTTGGCGGCCTGGCTGGGTGGGGGCGCAGCCCTTGGCCTGTCTGGGTTATCGCGCTTTCTTTCACATCACTCCCGAGCGACCACATGTGCCCTGAGGAGGACAAAGGGTTTCGAGGCCTGTGAGGCTGGGCCTCACCCTGAGGCCCTCCCTCCTCGGGCTCACACAGAGCCTGTTCCACGGGGGAACACACATGTGCAGCCTGAGACCTCATGGGCAGCACTTCCAGGAAATGAGTCACGTGGTGGGAGAGAAGGTCCAGCAGAAAGAAGAGAAAACGAATATTCAGTGAATAAATGCTGTATTTGTTACCTATCACTACGCAACAAAAAAAGCAAATCAAATAGCTGCAAACAATGCACGTTGACTCTTGCAGCTTCTGTGGGTCAGGAACGTGGCGGTGGCTGAGCGGGCGGGGCTGGTTCAGGGTCACGGGAGAGGCTGGCTGCAGTCAGGGTGCCGGCCAAGCCTCGGTCGTCTGCAAGCCTGACGGGCCGGAGGCTCTGCTCCCAGGTTGGCTCCCTCACGGCTGGCAAGTCTGCGCTCTCTTTCCTGTTCTCTCCCTCGTTTGCTGCCGAGAGTGTGGGAGCCACCGCCCTGGACCGTGAGAACCGGGCCTGGCAGAGCAGAGCTGGAAGGAGTCTGGGGCTCCGAGAACCTCTCCAAACCTGCCTCCGTGCGAGAGGGATGCACACGGCACAGATGCAATGTCCCGACGGTCAGCAGTGTCTGTCGCAGGAAGTGGCTGCCCCGTGTCACAGCCACTGAAGTGGAGAGTGTAAGTCGGAACCGGGTCCCTGCCTCCCCGCTTAGGGGGCGTTCTGCTTTGTAGGAAGCAGCACGGTGACCGGAGATAAGCTCAGGGGCGGAAGCCAGAAGACCGGGCCCAGGGTGCCTCGCTGGAGATGGCACCCTGAAAATGAGTTACCTTCTCCAAGGCAACTTCCGCACCTGTAACAGGGGGTGATGATGCAGACCACACAGGTGCTGCGCGCTGAGCGGGCCTGGCGGTTAGACAAAGCGGTGTCTAACATGGCCGCATGACGGTGAGCTAAGCATGGGGCCTGGCTCGTGGGAACACGGTAGCCAGCTCCCCAGGTGGGTGGCACTGCAAGGCCAGGTCCCAACGGACAGGGGTTCCCACCTTGCTCACTTGCTCAAATCACTCTTTCCGAGGGAGGTCAGCTGCCAGGGGTGTGAGGACACTCAGACAGCCCTCCGGAGAGGGGGACACTCGGGCAGCCCTCTGAGCCCCCTGCTCACAGCTAGCCACGCGAGGGAGCCGCTGTGGGGATGGGTGTTTCCGTTTCGTCAAACTTTTGGCTGCACCCTCCCAAGAGACCCTGAACCAGACCCACCCAGCTCAGCCATGTCCAGTGTCCTGACCCACAGGAACTGTGGGCAAAAGACTCGAGTGGACATTTTCCCAAAGAAGATATAATGAAGGCCAACAGGGACACAAAAAATGCTCAACATTGCCAGTGGGTAGGAAAACGCAAATCAGAACCACAGTGAGGTATCATGTCACACCTGTTCTAATGGCTGCCATAAAAAACAAGTGGTAAGTTATTATACTATTTATTTGTACTATACTTGTAAACCTACTTTTGCCCACCCCTGTATATGCATATATGCATAACCTATGGACACAGACAATAGTATGGGGAAGGCCTAGGGAAGGAGGTGGGGGTTGGATGGAGCGGGGCAAATAGGGAGAAAATGGGACACATCTGTAATACTGTCAACAACTGAGAAAAAGAGAGAGAGAGAGAGAGAGAGAGAGAGAGAGAGAGAGAGAGAGAGAGAGAAATCAGACCTGTGGTTACCAGAGGCAGAGGGTGGGAAGAAGGAGCATTGGAGGAAGGTGGTCTGAGAGTACACACCTCCAGCTATAAGATAAATGAGTAAGTACTAGGGGTGTAACAGACAACACGATGACTGAGCTAGGGCTGTGGTACGATGTACAGGAAAGCTGTTAGGAGAGTGAATCCTGAGAGTTCACAGGAAGAGCCATCTCTTCTTTTCTCTTATTGTATATGAATGTGATGATGGATGTTAGCTGCACCCATTGGGGTGATCATTTCACAACAGATGTGAGTCAAACCATCGTGCCATGTGCCCTAAACGTATGCAATGATGCGTGTCAACTGTGTCTCAATTAAAATGGGGAAAAGGAGAGAAAACTACCAGCCGATCCACTTCCCTTCTCTTAGCACTAGTTGCTCTGTGAGAGGAATGGAGGGTTTACCCCAACTTCTCACTTTCCTAACGAAGAATTCAGCGAGCTCCGCGTCTACCACGCTAGTGACAGAGACGGGAGTCTGTTGGCTTGTGTAGCTGGAAGGAACATTCTGGTTTTGTGACATTAAAGCAAGATCTCAGCATCCGGGGGAAGCTGGGGACGCAGTGCCACCAGGAGCCTCTCTGTCTCCCTCCTGTATCTCAGCTCTGCGACTCACCGTGGGTTGGCCTCGATGTTCCCTGCGCCACGGATCCCCTCCATCAGGAGGGCTGGGAGAGAGCAAGGCAGAGAGCAATCAGAGGTGCCAGCAGCCCCCGGGAGGGCGGGGGGGGGGGGCGGGGAATGGGACTGTGAATAGTTTATCAGTCTTAGGACCCGATGGCTCTCTTGGATCAAATGTCCATCTGAATGAATCACTGGCCAGGGGGCCTTGGACACACGGATGGACCAAGCCTGGGTCATCAGTGCTCCTGTTGGGGAGGGGACTGTGGTCATTGATGGGCTCATCGGGACCACATGGAGGGAAAAGGAACAGGTCCCCAAAGCAGGTGTATTGCTTCCAGAAAAGCGGGGAGCGTTTGGCAGGAAGGCAAAACAAGAACAGATTCTTCGGACATAGCCCGTCTCCCCCAGGAGAGTGACCCCACGAGGTTCTTTCTACTAAAAGCTACCTCCCAGTCTTGTCAGGACAGCGAGTGAAGCCAGCCCTGCTGCCCAGAGAAGGGTTTCCCACGGTAAACTTCAGGGGCCACTCTTCGCTCTCATAATGCGAATGGTGAGCCTTGAAGACAGTGCATGACAGCCCTGAACTTGATCATGCCCAGGACCAGGTATGGCGGCTGAGCCGTGAAAGAAGCCAGCATCTCATGGGGTCTTGTCCTAAAACTCTAGCCAAAGAAGCCGCTCTGTTCTGCCAGAGTGATGCAACCCTGGGAAGGGGTGGAGCGAAAACAGGAGGAGGTGGTGCTAGCAGAGCCCAGAAGCAGGACCCTGTGGCAGGAACTAAACCACTGCAGGGGCTGCCTAGCAGAAGCTGTGCCCATGGGAGAGGGAAGTCTAAGGGAGCAGGAGCCACAGAGAGGACACAGAGGCTGCCCAAGGCAAAGAGGAAGGGACACCAACATCCTGGCCTCTCCCTTCCTTCTGCCCTGCCGTCTCCCTCCAGCAGCCTCCACTGGTGAACGAGAAGGAAGCCCGCTGATACAGGAGCCCAAGAAATGCAGGCTGCAGGGGCCATCGTCCCTGTGGCTCAGAGCAGAGCATAACAGAGAAAGGGCAAGGAATGAATCCGAGGACAAAAGGACACATGACAGACACAATGGCCCCATCAGATCCTTTGCCTCAGGATGAGCGAAGGCCATGAGAGGTCATGCTCAGACAGCCTGCTGACGTCCCAGTTCCGCAATGAAGTGACCCATCTGTGCCTGCACATTCCTGAGTGTGCCAAAAGGAGCCCTCGTCCTTGGGAAGGTTCTTACCACGTATTTTTCAGCCTAGCCCCTCTGTCCTGGGAGTTGGAGAGGCTACTCCCTCCAGATCCTGCCAGGGCTGACAGGATTGCTGTGCAGGCAGAGCATGCAGGCAGAGCACGCAGAGCACGCAGCTGCGTGGCTGGGAAGGCAGAAGGCGCAGTGCAGAGGAGGGCATGGCCTTGAAAGCCAGCCCTGGTCAGGAGGGAGGGAGGCCCTTTCATGCTCAACCTCACCACCACCACCCTCCAGGAAACATTTTGAACTGAATGAAAAGAAACACATGTTGAAATTTGTAAAATGCAGCCAACAGAGTACTTTGAGGGCAATTTATTCCACTAAATGCCTTTATTAGAAAAAAAAAAGAGAAAGATTTGAAATCAATGCTCAGAACTTCCACCTAAAGAAACTAGAAAAGAAAAGGCAAGTGAAATGTAAAATAAACAGGAGGAAGGAAATAATAAAGATCTGAGCAGAAATCAATGAAATAGAGAACAGAAAGAAGAGAAAAATGAATGAAATCAAATGCTGATTTTTTAAGAAAAATCAATGCAATTGATAAACCTCCAGTTAATCTAAAATGACCAGGAAAACATACTTGTAATAGCATTGAAAACTATGAATTACTTAATGATAAATCTGATAAAAGATGTGCAAGACTGGGTACACTGAAATATTAAAATACATTGCTGAGAGAAATAAAATTAAAAATGGAAAGATATTTGTTCATGGGTCAGAACTCAATATTGTTCAAATGTTAATTCTCCCCAAAACTGATCTGTAGATTCAATGCAATCCCAATCAAAATTCCAGCAGGCGTTTACGTGGAAATTTGAAGGCCAATTCTAAAATTCACGTAGAGAGACAAATGACCTGCAATAGCCAAAACAACTTTGCCAAAGAACACTTTGGAGAACTGACACTATCTGATTTATAAAGGTACAGTAATCAAATGTGCAAATTGATACACCTAATAGACAAATGGAGCAATGGAATAAAATAGGAAGTCCAGAAATAGTGCATACATATATGCTCGATTTATTTTCAACAAAAGGCGCCAAGATAAGAATCAACTTTTCAATAAGTGATACTGGAAAAACTGAGTATCCATCTGTAAAAAAAAAAAAGAACTACGACTGATTCCTTGCACTATATTTAAAAATTAATTCAAAATGAATCATAGGCCTAAATGTAAAACCTAAAACTATAAAATTTCTAGAAGAAAACATCTTTGTGATCCTGGGTTTGGTAAATTTTTCTTTAACAGGACAAACAAAAAAGTATGAACCATAAAAGAAAAAATTGATAAATTCAACTTCATCAAAATTAAGATCTTATGCTCTGCAAAAGATTTATTAAGAAAAGAGAGGGAACGAGACAGAGAGAAACCAAGATGGCGGCATAGGTGAACACCAGAATTGCTGCTGGTCACAACTATTTCAAAACCACAACGAAAAGAAAAAACGGACACCACCCAGACCCACAGGAAGGCTGGCTGAGTGGAAATTCTACAACTAGAAAGAGACTGAGATGCAGAGGAGGTGCGGAAATAAAGTGCAGAGGTACGGAGGCTTGCATGAAGGGGCTCGCGTGAAGGGGCTGGCAGCATTTCCTACCAGAGGGAGGCACAAGCTCCCGACGGCCCTGAACTCCAGTTCCAGGCGAGTTTCTGGGGACTCAGAATCATACGGGGAAGAGATGGACTGTCTGGCACCGTCTGGCACCGCCTGGCACCAGGAGGAACTCGAGAGCGGCTTGAGACCCGGTGCCTCTTAGGGCAGGGCTGAGAATCGGCCATAGATGGTTGCTCCGCCCTGTAGACTCCCACCCCACCCAAGCTGAGCGCACAGGCTTTTGCATATAAAAGGCTGGGAAGCCCCAGGCAGAAGCTAAAATAGCATCTCCTTAGAGTTCCAAGAGACTGTGTACCCAGTGGTCAGAGTGGGACCACCCAGTCTACAACTCCTCAGACCCATAAGAGCCACACTCAGGGGGCAGACTTAGTGGGCACCAAAGCCCCACTGAAGCAAGTCTTGCCCCATAAAGGTGTCTCCAGCACAGAAGTTCTCCCACCATAGACACAGCTAATTAAGGCCACTCTGTCAATGCAGGGAAGCAGTCAAAATGCGGAGACAAAGAAACAGATCACAAATGACAGAAATGGAGGAAAGCAAACGACTAGATATAGAGTTTAAAACCATGGTTATAATGCTTTTCAAGAATATTCCAGAGACTGCCGATAAATTTAGTGAGACCCTCGAGGATATGCAAAAGGACCAGCTAGAAATTAAGCATACACTGACTGAAATAAAGAATAATATACAGAGATCCAACAGCAGACTAGAGGTTCGTAAGAATCAAGTCAAAGATATGAAATATGAAGAAGCAAAAACCATCCAGCCAGAAAAGAAAAAAGAATCCAAAAGTATGAAGACAGTGTAAGGAGCCTCTGGGACAACTTTAAGCGTACCAACATCAGAATTATAGAGGTGCCAGAAGAAGAGAGAGAGCAAGATATAGAAAACCTATTTGAAGAAATAATGACAGAAAACTTCCCCTACCTGGTGAAAGAAATGGACTTGCAAGTCCAGGAAGTGCATAGAACCACAAACAAAAGGAATCCAAGGAGGACCACACCAAGACACATCATAATTAAAATGCCGAGGGCAAAAGACAAGGAGAGAATCTTAAAAGCAGCAAGAGAAAAGCAGTTAGTTACCTACAAGGGGGAACCCATACGACTGTCAGCTGATTTCTCAACAGAAACTTTGCAGGCCAGAAGGAAGTGGCAAGAAATATTCAAAATGATGAATAGCAAGAACCTATAACCAAGATTACTTTACCCAGCAAAGCTATCATTCAGAATTGAAGGTCAGATAAAGAGCTTCACAGATAAGAAAAAGCTAAAAGAGTTCATCACCACCCAACCAGTATTATATGAAATGCTGAAAGGTATCCCTTGAGAAGATGAAGAAGAAAAAGTAAATATAAAAATTATGAACAACAAATACATATCTATCAACAAGTGAACCTAAAAATCAAGTGAATAAAAATAAATCTGATGAACAGAATGAACTGGTGAATAGAATAGAATCAGGGGCATAGAAAGGGAGTGGAATGACAATTCACAGAGGGAAAGGAGTGTTGGGGGTGTGGGAAGAGACTGGACAAAAATCGTACATCTATGGATGAGGACAGTAGGGGGGGATAAGGGCAGAAGGTGGGGTGGGAACTGGGAGGAGGGGAGCTGTGGGGGAAAAAACGAGAAACAATTGTAATAATATGAACAATAAAGATTTTTTTTAATGGGAAAAAAAAGAGCCCTCACTGGTGTGGCTCAGTGGATAGAGCGTTGGCCCAGGGACTGAAGGTCCTGGGTTAAATTCTGGTCAAGGGTGTGTATCTTGGTTACGGGTTCCTGGCCCTGGCCGGGGTTCATGCAGGAGGCAGTTATTCAATGTTTCTCACATTGATGTTTCTCTCTGTCTCTCACTCTCCCTTCCACTCTCTAAAAAAAAATCAATAGAAAAATATCCTTAGGTGAGGATTAACTAACAATAAATAAATAATAAATAAAGCATTGAAAAAAGGAAAAGAAAGAAAAGATAAGCTACAGACTGGTATAAAATATTTGCATTCACATATATGGTAAAGGACTTGTATGTAGGATATACACTGAGTGGCCAGATTATTATGACCCCCTGATGTTCATGCTGAAGTTGCTGGAGGGCCAGACCATTATGAATAGGGAAGCAGGTTGTTTACCACAACAGTAGAAGTGATTTTTTTCTGAAGATATGGGTAAACAGCGCAATTTAACAGCCTTTGAACGTGGCCAGATTATTATGACTACCTGACGTTTGTAGGCAAATTAGCTATACACTGCATCGTATAGGATATGGAAGACGAAGGCCTATCCAAACACCTTTGCTGTCTGCAGTTACCAAGATAAAACATCTCCAATTCACACAGGAACACAAGGATTGGACAGTCAAGCATTTGGAAAAAGTCATGTGGTCCGATGAATCACGTTTCCAGTTGCATCATGCAGATGGCAGAGTGAGAATCTTTTGGCAGAAACAGCGTGAAAGAATGCACCCCACATGCATGAGTACAACCCTTCAAGCTGGAGGGGCAGTGTTATGGTTTGTGTATGTTTTCCTGGCATGATTTGGGCCCTTTAATTCGTGTGGAACAACATCTGAATAACACAACATACCTAAGTATCATTGCTGATCAAGTTCATCCTATCGTGTTGATGGCGTATCCCAATGGAGATGGCTTCTTCCAACAAGACAATGCGCCATGCCACGGTGCTAGTATTGTGCAGGAGTGGTTTAAGAACATGAGGGAGACTTTACCTTGCTTAGGTGGCCCCCACAATCACCAGATCTCAATCCAATTGAGCATTTGTGGGATGAAGGTAAAAGAGCCATCAGGCAGCTGGTTCCACAACCATCAAATCTCACAGAACTGGACAGTGCTATTCATCAGGCATGGTGTCAGATTCCTCGCATCACCTTTCAACATCTCTGGAGTCAATGCCAAGAAGAATCGCCGCAGTATTGAAGGCAAAAGGTGGCCCAACGAAGTACGGATGGGGTGGACATAATAATCTGGCCACTCAGAGCATAAATATATATCTCATGTTCAAAGGCTGTTAAATTGCGTTGTTTACCCATATCTTCAGAAAAAAAATCACTCTACTGTTGCAGTAAACAACCTGCTTCCCTATTTATAACTGTCTGGCCCTCTAGCAACTTCAGCGCCAAATTATAGCTAATTCGCCTACAAACGTCAGCGTATAATCTGGCCACTCAGTGTATAACTCTCAAAACTTAATAAAAAAAGAAGACAAGCAACCAAATAAAAATGGATAAAATATTTGAACAGGTGATTCACCAAAGAAAATATTAAGATGGCAAGTAAATGTATGAAATGATGCTCAGCGTCACCGTCATTAGAGGAATCGAGTTAAATTCCACAGCCGTTGGAAAGGCCAAAGGAAATACTGGCTGCACCGAATGTTCCTGGTGGCGCAGGAACTGGAATTCCCAAGTGTTGCTGTTGGGAATGTCAAAGGGCATCACCACTTGGGAAAACGGTTTGGCACTTCTCTTACAGATTTTAAAGGGACGGCTAAATTGTGTATCTCAATAGACACCCACCGAATGGCCCAGCCATTCCACACCCACGTAATTACCCAAGAGAAAGGAAAGTGTGCGTCCATGAAGACTTGTTCAGAGATGTTGTTGACAGCTTTATTCACAACACTGAATTTCCAAGTAAGATGACGTCTATCTGTGTCAGATACATCACCAGTATCAACGGTGAAGGGATAAGCAAATGGTGGTACATCCACACAACGGACTATTACTCAGCAATGAACAGGGATGAAATACTGATCCACACACCATGTAGAGGATCTCAAAATAACGAGGCCTACTGCCAGGAGCCAGAGGGAAAAAGGCAGCACAGGGTCTCATTCCATTGGGGTTAAATTCTAGAAAATGCCAACCTCGTTGCAGTGACAGAAGGCAGGGCCGTGGCTGCCTAGGGATGGAGGCAGGTGGGAGGCATGCGAGGAAGGGACTACAGGGGATCAGGAGGGGCCTGTGGAGCGACGGATCTGTCCACTATCTTGGTTGTGGCAGTGATTTCGTGGGTGGAAATAGAGCAAACCTTATCAAGCTGTCTGCTTTAACCGTGCGCAATAAACGTCGGCTGCACCTCGATACGGCTACTTTAATAAATGGAGAAGGAATAATCTCGCAGAGGAGGACTGCGGCAGAAAGGGACAAGGTCGTGGTGAGGGACAGTGTGGCGTCGTGCCCGCGCATGTGGCCTGGAGAGCCGCGGCTCCGGGCCCCTGCCCCGGCTCCATCCCTTCCTGGCGCTGGACGTTACCTATAACACATGACGGACATCCTTGAGCACAGACCCTTCAAGCGCCTTGGGCAGTTTCTTCGCAGTCAGGTCCTCCATGTTACGTAACCTCTTGGTATCTCAGTTTTCGCATGTGTAAAATGGAGACAACAGTGACATCTATATCACTGCACGGGGGAATGAAATACATCCGTGTGTGTGTGTGTGTGTGTGTGTGTGTGTGTTGTAGAACAGTTTCCTGACACACAGTAATTCTATGTTCAACGCTGACCAGGTGCTATAAAGGCAAAAATACACCCCATATCCCTGTGGTGTTGGCCGACGGTGCCCGGCGAGGTTGGCAGCTCCCAGCGCTCAGGGCCAGGAAGGAGACACAGACCAGGGGAAGGCACGAGGGCACCAGGCAGGGGTGGGCGGGGGCAGTGAGGGATGGGGGTTAGAGGCAGAAGGGGGAGCTCGGAACACCAGCTTGTTTCCTGGACAAAGCCCAGGACAAGACCGTGAAAACCAAAATGTTGTGATAGCATATTTCTCCCCCAATTCCATCTGGTGGAATCGCTGGCCAGTAATTACCCAGCAAACGAGAGAATCCCGCCAGGACCCCAATTAGGTACCTGAGGATATAATTGGTCCCTAATTAGAAAAAGTTGTCAAACGGGAACAATTATCTCGGTTCTGTTTCATTTCCTTCCCTCCTCAAGCAGAATCTCTCTCCCGGCCTCCCCCACTGGGCCTTGCAGCCACTCCTGCCCCTGGGAGACAGGGTAGGAGGCCCCCTGCCCATCACTTCCACAGCCCAGCCAGGGTGGCAGGGCTCCGCCCTCCTGTGTTCCCAGCAGCCCCGCCCTCACCACCTTGTTTTCTGAGAGCCTCTTCCCTGGGCTGCTCTCCCACTGAACTGCGGGCGCCCAGCGGGCAAGGCTTTGTCTTATTCTCTCCCTGTCTCCATCCAACCCAGGGCCTGGCTCCTAAGAAAGGCTCAGAAAGGGCTGTTCCAATGAAATGGTGGCTCTGGGCGCAGAGTGACGATGCTGAGTGTCTCCCTCCAAGCACAGGTGAGGGGCTTGCTCTATGACCCTCACTTACCCACCGCAGCCCAGGAATGTGCTGCTCCGGCAGAGGAGCTTGGCAGGAAGGTGGCCTGGGCTGGCCTCCTGCGGTCTGCATTGCTCCGGAGCTGAGGCAGACGTTCTGGGTTGAGGGGACAGGGAAAGCTCCGTGGAGCAGCTAGTATCTGGTTTGGGGCTTTGGAGTTAAGAGGAAAAGCCAGCAGAACCCATCACAGGGGGTGGAGGTGGGCCTCTCAGGGCAGGTGAGGTGCCTGCTCTGGCTGAATTACTGGGGTGGGAAGGAGGAAGGGAAGGAGGAAGAGAGGGAAGGAAGGAAGGGAGGGAAGGAGGGAAGGAGGGAGGAAAGAAGGGGAGGAGGGGAGGGAGGGAGGAAAGGAGGGGAGGGAGGGAGAAAAGGAAGGGAGAGAGAGAGGGAAGAAGGGGAGGGAAGGAGGGAGGGAGGAAGGAAGGAGGTTGGGGTGCAGAAAACCTTCAAGGCCACCAAGGCGTGTGGGCTTCATCCAGAGCATTGGGAACCAGCTCGCAAAGACATTCCTGGAAGTTGAAGCCACAGTCTTCGCTCACGACAGAAGGAAGGAGAGGGGTGAATGGAGAGAGAGAGGCAGGAGCGGTGAGGGTGGTAAAGGCACAGGGACGGTGGCTGTCAGGGCGCGGTGACCCCAGGCACCTTGGAGAGTGAAGGTGGGGAGCGGGGAGGCATGGGTCAGACCAGTGCCTCACTTTTGTCTTTGCAGTTTCACTCCCAGGAATTCATCCTAAGGACCTCCTTCAACAGGTGCTTGAAGGCCTTACGCTGGAGATGCTCCTCACAGTATCACTTAGAGCAGTAACAGGAGCGGAGAAACGATCCTGTTCCAGCAAAGAAGCCAGTCACAAAAGACCCGTCTATGCGATCCCATCCCGAGCAATGTCCAGAGCAGACACATCTGTAGAGACACAGCGGGTGAGTGATTGCTGAGGGCAGAGGGTAGGGTGGGGGTAGAATGGGCGTGACTGCCAGTGGGTACAGGGTTTGAACCTGAGTGATGGCCTGTTCTGAAATTAGATGGAATTTTAGGACATATATACTACAAATATACTAAAACCATAGCATTGCACATTTAGAGTGAGTGACCTTTGTCATTTGTAAACTACTAGAGGCCTAGTGCACAAAAATTTGTGCACTCGGGGGTGGGGGGTTTCCCTCAGCCTGGCCTGTGCCCTCTCATAGTCTGGGAACCCTCGGGGGATGTCCACCTGCTGGCTTAGGCCCACTTCTGGGCGATCGGGCCTAAGCTGGCAGTCAGACATCCCTCTGGCAGCCCTCAGAGGATGTCCACTTGCCAGCGGAGAGCAGGCCTAAGCTGCAGTCCAATATCCTTAGTGTTGCTGAGGAGGCGGGAGAGGCTCCCACCACCACCGCTGTACTGGCAGCCACCAGCCTGGCTTGTGGCTGAGCAGAGCTCCTCCTGTAGGAGTGCACTGACCACCAGGGACAGCTCCTGAATTGAGTGTCTGCCCCCTGGTGGTCAGTGTGTGTCATAGTGACCAGTCATTCCCATTGGTTCCGCTGTTAGGTCAATTTGCATATTACCCTTTTATTATATAGGATATGGCAATAACCATTCACATTTGTAAACAGGGCATGGGGAGTTCAGGGCAGGGGGCTCTCGGCACCATGAAGAAAGTGATTTCTGCCCGATGCATGGACAGCGCTGGACCCCGATGGAAAATGCAGCTGAAAGGAGACAGCCCCTCTGTGAAGAGAGAGATGGGGCAGGGTACGGGGGAGTCTCCGGGGAATGGTGGGCCAGCACTGCAGGGTGGAGAGGAAGACCACTGAGTGTGCTTTCTGAGTGCCTTCCTTGAGAACAGCAGGCATGCCGTGCTCGCCTGCTGCCTCCTGTCTGCAAGAGGCTAACAGTGCGGCTTGTACCCTGCTGCCAGGCCGAGTACAGAGAAAGGTGGGGTGCCTAGGTAGGGGACAGGGTAGAGAAAAACAAGTAGGAATCTGTCTTGGAGTTAAATCCAAGATCTGCCACCCTACTGGCTGTGTGACCTTGAGGGACTTACTTAATCTCTCCGGGCCCCACGAGGGAGCAGTCGAAATCACCCTAAAGCAGATGTGGAGAATGGGGGGCAGTGCCTTCAGGGCCCCTTCCACGGGAGCTGGGCAGGGTTATCTTCAATGCGATGAGCAAACCCTGGGGATGGGAGAGCCTCACAGGGTCCCCGAATCTCCATGGCCAGAGCCAGTGGGAGTGGGGCCAAGGGTCAGTGAGTCACTGATCCCGGAACTGGAGGGAGTACATCCACCTCCCCACCCCCATCTTCCATTCCAGAAGCAGGAGGGCCTTTCCAGCTTCTCTGAAGAGGGGACTAATTAAACCTTAATTGACACAGCACTAACTAGCTCCTTAATTACACAGAACCAATGATTACCACGCAGCGGACACTAATTGTTCATTGGGAAGCAGCCTTCCCTCCCCCCTCTCTGTTCTAGAACCTACCAGCTAAGGTACCTGAGGGACATGGCAGGCACCGCCCCACCCCGCCCAGCTGAGCCCACCCTGAGCCCAGGGTTCCGCGGGGATAGTCCACAGCGCAGCCCGGGGTCAGGGGCGCTCCCATGATAGCAACCTACATAACGACGTCCATCACTTCCAGCATCTTTCACCCAGAACCCTGACGCTGCCCTTCGAACGCCCCGGCCCACAGCAGGACGGATGTGTGTGACCTCAGAACCAGCGCAAACCCGTCCTGTCCTGCTTCTAACAAGACCCGGGACCCAAGTTCAAACCTTGGCTACACCCCCGACGGACAACCTTGTGGACCCGTAACTGCCCCCCTCCCCCTTCCCCCCACCCCGGCCCATGGCAGCAAAGGACAAGGACAGGCCCGGGCCCTGAGCAGGACCCTTTCCGCAGCGCAGGGCCGTCGTCAGGAAGGGCCGTGCTGAAGCCCCTTATGTCTCGACCCGAACCGACCGGGAGCTGGTGTTGAGTCCACCTCCTGTCTTTGCCAGGGGGCCTCCCAGGAAAAGGTGGTTCTCGGAAGCGTTGGCTTCGATGCGTGTCGGGCAGGGAACCCTCGCTGGTAACACTCTGGAGCCTGAGTCGTGGCCTGCGTGCGGGGAGGGGAGCCCGGGGCTGGCCCGGCTTGGAGAGAGAGGAGGGAAACAGCGCGTGCCACACTACCATGTGCCCAGGACCTGGCAGCTCAGCTCTGGGAGCTGGACACCCACGGGACACGGGTTTCCAGATGAAGTGACCGGCTCTGGGGGAGAGAGACACAGGCCAGGATGGAGCCAGACGCAAACCAGGTCTGACCCAAGCCCAGGCCTGCCTCCTCGCGAAGTTCAAGGTTGGGACCTGGCGTGGGAGGGCCACCTGCCCCTCCCCAGGGAGCCGTTGCCCCAGCATCGCAGCTCAACTCCTGGGATCCTACTCCAGCCCTGCCCCTCCTCGCGCTGCGCCTCAGCTTTCTCCTCTGGAAAGTGGGGAGGTGACAGTTCCCCCTGCCCCCAGGCTGGCTGATGAGATGAGTCAGGCATGGGAGGTGCCCAGAGGGGAGCCTGTCTCGCAAAGCCAGGGCTTTATGGGGGTGATGGCTACGCTT
Organism: Murina feae; assembly: GCA_004026665.1. Taxonomy (NCBI): domain Eukaryota; kingdom Metazoa; phylum Chordata; class Mammalia; order Chiroptera; family Vespertilionidae; genus Murina; species Murina feae. Next base: position 21,797 of record PVJC01020950.1, read on the forward strand.
TCCTGTAATGGAGGTTGTTGGGACCTCCAGGAGAGCATCCTGGGATTTGGGGTCCCCTACCTCTTCTTCCCACCCCTCGTTTCCTCTCCACTCCCTGGCCTTGGGAGCCACTCCAACAGCTGCACCTCCCATGTCCCCTCCTGAGGCTCTGCCACCAGGTGGGGCCTCTGGACACCCCGCGCCCCAGTCTGCCCCCAGCTGTGCTGCTCCTGAGCAGGCCCAGGTGCCAGCCTACCTGCCCAGGGCCCACAGATGCCAGCCCTTCCTGCCAGAGGTGTGGGCTGGAAGGGGACTGACACTGCCCATCTAGTGACCATCGCCTTGCTGCCCTGGGACAGTCCCTTTCCCCTGGGTAAACGCACGGCCCACCCTCAGTGTCCTGGTCTGCATAATAAGTGATGTAATCCCACAGTGGAAACCCCTCCCCTGCCTGCCACCGGCCAGGTCTGTACACACCAATCCTGGGGAACCCTCAGCGGGGGCTGGGGGGGGGTGTTGGGTTGCTCCCCTCATCCCTGACAAAAGAAAACACGAAGACAAGACATATGGGGGGAGGACTACCCCATGTTCCCACCACAAAAACAGGGGTTGGGGTGGTAGCCCACATTTGGGGGACCTCAGAGGCCCTCGCCTGTTCTCCCCCTGCCCTGCCATGCTCCGTCCCTGTTGGCCAGAGGGTTCTATGAAAGAAGGGGCAGAGGCTATGGGGGGAGGGGGAGGGGGAGGGCTCTGAGTGGAGTCTCTGGTAGGCAGGGTTGAGGCGCAATGGGGTATAAGGAGAGGACTTAGGCAGATGGGTCAGTGTGAGCAAAGGCATGGGCAAGGGCCCCATGTTGTGGGATCAGCAACTAGGAGTCTAGAGTAAGGGGGGGGGGCAGATGACTAAGTAGACTGGGAGCACGGGAGGTAGAGGACCTGCAGAGGGTCAGGGATGGGCATGGGCCAAAGAGCTACTCCACCAGAGGGGCTACTCCCTTATCCACAGTCTGCCACTGGCCTAAGGACTGGAGACATACAGGGTGGAGGAGCCCCCGGAACACTAGGACCAGTGCTTCGTGAAGGGGGCACTGGTGTAGGCTGGGTATCAGAACATGTACTGCAGCCCTAACCAGTGTGGCTCAGTGGACAGAGCGCCGGCCTGAGGACTGAAGGGTCCCAGGTTTGATTCTCGTCAAGGGCATGTACCTTGGTTGCAGGCACATCCCCGTAGGAGGTGTGCAGGAGGCAGTTCATCAATGTTTCTCTCTCATCGATGTTTCTAACTCTATCCCTCTCCCTTCCTCTCTGTAAAAAATAAATAAAATATATATTTTTTAAAAAATGTACTGCAGCCTGGCCAGTGTGGTTCAGTGGTTGAGCATTGGCCCCTGAACCAGGAGTCACTGCCATTCAATTCCCGGTCAGGGCACATCCATGGGTTTTGAGCTTGATTCCCAGTGTGGGGTGTGCAGGAGGCAGCTGATCATGTTCTGCTCTCACATTGATGTTTCTGTCTTTATCCCTCTCCCTTCCTCTCTCTAAAATATATATATACACACACACACACACAGGGGCCCGATGCACAAAAATTTGTGCACTCGGGGGGGGGGGGTGTCCCTCAGCCCGGCCTGTGCCCTCTCGCGGTCTGGGATGCCTCGGGGAATGTCCACCTGCTGGTGTGCCTGGCCAGCCTGGGTGAGGGGTGATGGCTGTTTGCAGGCTGGCCAAGCCCCCCAGTAGGAACCCTCACTCTATGAGGGTGTGGCCAGCCTGGGTGAGGGGCTGGAGGCCGTTTTCAGGATGCCCACAGTCCCTTCAGGGTTCAGGTTCCTACTGGGGTGCCTGGGCAGCCTGAGTGAAGGGCTGATAACTGTTTTCAGGCTGCCCACAGCTCCCATTGACCCAACGTTCCAGTGAGGCTGGCTGAAATCAGGTTTCTGGGGTTTATTTATCTTCTATAATTGAAACTTTGTTGCTTTGAGCAGAGGCTTAGGCAGACAAGGAAGCCTCCTGTTTACTTCAGCTTCGTGGCTTCTATAATTAAAACATTGTTGCCTTGAGCAGAGGCCCAGCCAGCCTAGGCAGGTAGTTTCCTCCATCACTGGCTTCCTGTTTGCTCTAGCTGCATGGCTGCTGGTGGCCATCTTGGCTGGGTTAATTTGCATGCAGCCACTCTGATTGGCTGGTGGGCATGGCTTAGGTGTCTCGGAGTGGTTGTTAATTTGCATATTACTCTTTTATTAGATTAAATTGTATTGCAAACAGGAACTGCTTATGCAGACACTGAGGAAAACATCTGTGATCTTTCTGAGAACAGCGAGAAGACCAGCTTGTCAGGCCCCGGGCAACTTTATGGACATGGGACATTGGGGTGTGTTGTGGGGAGCCATGAGCACCCTGACAACGGGCTTGTTGCCTGTTGAGAGGTCCCAGGGGATAGCCTGGGGTGCGGCCGTGCTGGCTTCAGGGTGGGTGAGCAGAGATTCATTCACGCCCTCACCACCTCCTCCCACAGCTTCTTGCCCCCTGAGTCCTCTCTGGTCCTTTGCCAGACAGCCAGGCCTGGTCCTCAGGGAAGGGGGCTCAGCATGCCCTCCCCTCCCCCAGCTGGGCCCTCGTGGGGGGAGGCGGGGTGGTGAGGCCGGCTCCCACCCTGGCCCAGCATGCTGTGGGCTGCGCTGCAGCCCTCCCTACCCCAGTCCCTGGTGTCACTGCAATTAGGTCAGAACGCCCCTCCAGATGCGCACCCTTCTCATTATCTGGAAGCAGTTACAGTGTATCAAGGAGAGCCCTCTGGGGGTGTTTCCCATCTGTTGCTCTATTTCTGACACATGCTTCTTCCCCTCCTGGAATTCCCGTGCCCTCGTCTCCTCTTCTCTGTGCCCTTCCTGTCCTTGGACAAGTTTCCAAGTCTCTGCACCTTTTTCCCTTGTCCTAGTGCGGACATAACAGTGCCCACCTCCTGGGGGTCACAGAAGACTCAGAGGGTTCATTCACACACAGTGTTTAGCTCAGGGCCCAGCACAGAGTAGGTGCTCACTGAACAGTGGCTGCAGTTCTTCTCAAGGTCTAGCCTAAACCCTCTTCCTCCAGGAAGCCCTACTGGGCCACCTAAGCCTCAGGTGGTCACTCCCTCTTCTACCTTCCATTGCCCACTCCTCAGGGCTCGGTATCCTGACGTGCATCCTTTGTCATAGGTACTCACCTTGCCTCCATGTTCATAGGACGTTTGCCATGTGCCAGGCATTAAATGCTTTACATCAGTTAATTCATTTAAACCTCACAATATCCCTACGAAGTTGGCACACTATTATTGCCCCATTTGACAGAGGGGAGAAATGACACAGAGAGGTTAAGTGACTTGCCCGAGGTCACACAGCAAGTAAAGCGATGGACCCAAGCCAAGGACGCAGGCAAATTCCAAGGCCCATACTTTTACCCTCTACTGTAATCATAGGCTAGTGAGCGCTTTGGGGGTGGGGAGATATACACATGACAAGTTCCAGCGGGCTTCGTGGAGTTTCCGGTTTCAGCGGTGTGTGCACTTGGAGCTCTCCACCTGGGCTGCACGCGGATGTTCCTCGCATGTGGATAGTGTGTGTACAGGGATGTGTCTAAAGGCTGCATGTTGCATGCACGGAGAGCTCAGACACCACGTGGTCAGAGTGTGTGCACCTGTGTACAGGGTCGGTGCACCCGGTGTGCGTTCCTGAAGGGGGTGTGGAGGGCGCAGCGCACTCCTTTGTGTGGCCGACATTCTACCCTCACAGTTAAACACCAGCGAGGGGCGTGGAGCTGGCGGTTTATCCCTCTTTGGAGACTGAGATGCTGGCGGCTGGAGCAGCTCCATGACTAGCGCGCGCTGTGTGCACACGGAGTGCGAGCATTATGTGATCCCAGCGTGCACGCTCATGTACATGTCTGTGTGTGCATGCTAAGCACATCATGCACGTGTGATCGCTCCCGTGCAGGAGGCTCTGTGTGACCTGCGCGGGTGTGCACATGGAAAGGTGCATATGTGCAAGTGTACAGGAGAGGAGCTGAGGGGGTGCAAAGACTGCAAAGTAAGACAGGCCCAGGTGCCCCTCCTGCCTCTGCCACTGCCTAACCCTGCGGTTTGGGACAAATCGCTTGTCTCCCAAGGCTCCGTTTCTGCATCATAAAACGAGACCAGCGACACCGACCCGTGGAGCTGAGAGGACTGAGAGAGGCTGGGGCACAGCAGGCGCCTGCGTGCTACCTGCGGGCGTGTTGTGTGCACATGGACATGTGTGAGCCCTGAGGGTGTGTACGTGGGGCTGTGTGATCGCAGGGTGTGGAGTGTGCAGGGGAGCGTAATGGGCAGGCACGCACGTGTGTCTAACTGCCTGGTGCAGGCTGTGGGGTGTTGGGTGCATAGGGTGTAGCTGTACCGTGGGTGGGGGGGGGGGCTGTGCCCCAGGTCCCTCATTCTCGGTGAGGCTGGATTTGAGGAGCCTGGCTGGGCCGAGGGGGTGTCTCTGGCTGTCAGGCCCGCGGTGGGTGGGGGGTGCCCCTGCTCTCCCACCAGGCCTGCCAAAATACCACGAGACAGGGTGTAATTACCGGCACTTACCGCGGCCATTACCCCCCTCACCGCTGCGTGTGACACACGACCCGTCAGCTCAGCGTTCGCACCATTAAGGGGCCTCATTAGCATCCCGGCTCAGAAGCAAAATTACCCTCACTGCTCATTTCAAGATGTCATCAATTTTAATTTAGGGCCCAAAGATAGTACAATGGGGAGGCCCTCCCGGCCACCGCACGTGGAGAGGGATGAGGGGGTGGGGGAGGGGCTGGGGCGGCCAGGGCGGAGGTGGATTAGGAGGGAGAAGGGGCTGAGCAAGGAGAGGAGAAAAAATGCCAACCTCCTTCTGCCCCAGAGACGTGCTGGCACCCCCTTGGGCGGGAAAAGGAACCGAGGGTGCAGCCAGGGGCAGGTCCCTGGTCCACCCACTGCCCTGAGGGAGTTATGACATCTGCGGCCAGATTCTGAGTGACATGTTGTGCCTAGCACTTCCTTCCGCTATTCCTTTAACCCCCACAACCACCCTGGGAGGTAGATATCGAAATCCCCCATTGCAGGAAGGGAAACTGAGGCACGGAGAGCCCAGCAAGCCAAGGGGGACCCGCCAGCTCATTAAATGTGGTCTGTTTGGCTCTGCTGCCCTCTGCCTCTCTGGGCCCAGCCACGCACTGCCAATCCCACCAGCCCTGCTGCGCACAGGCGCCCACGTTCACACTCTGTGCCCTGGGCCTGGAGTGCCCTCCCTCTCCTGGGCAGCCTGGTCCTCACGACTCAGCTTAAGACCACCTCTCCCTTTTTAGAAGCTCCTCCTGGGTCCTCCCCGCTCCTGCAGCCAGCCCCGCGCTCAGGGTGGGTGCCCAGGTTTGTTGGGCAAATGAATGCCCACTGCCTCCAGCGGCCCTCCTGCCCTCAGGTGGAGGTGAGGCTGTTGTCTGAGTTGAAAGGAACCACAGGTCTGCTTAGCCCAGCCCCGCTGTTCAGGGGAGCAGAGAAAAGGAGGCCTGAGATGGGGTGGGTGGGGTCCGAGAAGGGCTATTTCCTGCTGTCTCAGGGGGCACAGGTGTGCGCTGAATGAACAAGTGATTGACCACGTGAGGGCATGACCAAGCGGGCGAAGACAGGCAGGGACAGACAGCTCAGCTGCTCCCTCACGCGGCCTTGCAGCAACTGGACAGACTCGCACCCGGGCAGCTTCCATTTCCCCAGCACAGCCTCCAGCTGCAGGGGCCCCTTCGCAGGCCAGTGGAGAAGCTTCTGGGAAGTCTGGGGTGGGGGGCGGTGAGGGGAGCCTTCTTGTTATTTCTGGCCAGCTCTCCCGCCCCACGTCTGTCTTAACTCAGACACACGACCCATCAGCTCAGCGTTCAGGGCTCAGGTCAAGTCCCTGAAACCTGTGGGCCTCGGTTTCCCCATGCCTTCCGTTTGCAGGCCATGCTGAGGCTCAGGGACAAGGCGTCAAGAGGGCCGGGCTGGGGCGCCAGCTGAGGGGAAAGGCACTGCCAATCACTGCACCTGTCCTCGCCCAGACTGAGTCCTGCCAGCCGCCCCTGCTGCCCAGCACCCCCAGCTCCCCGTCCCGCCCCCCCTCCCCCTTCCTGAGCCCCGAGCCAGGTCCTTGCTGGCGGCAGGCGCCGCTCCCCGTCCACAGAAGACGGATCGCTCCCTTAATCACTCTGGAAAAGAACCCCAAGCCGATATAATATTATAATTAATTAATTCACTAAAAAGGTATTAAATTTCTCTCCCCCCTGTGGATATTATCTGAATTCATTGACCTTTAGAAAAATCACCCTCTAATTGTAACCAGGTCCAAAAGCATTTGCAGCCCATCCCTTCTACATTAATAATATCTTCCCGGACCCGGCTCTGGCTGCTTAAATATTGTATAAATTCCACTGCCCCCCTCAGAAAAGAGAGAGCAAAGGAAAAATGAGTCTGGAGGAGCCTGAGCGGGGGATGGAGCCGGCCCCCAAGAGGTGGGGGTCTGGGGAGCGGAACGGGGTGAATTGATGGGGCTCTTTCTAGTCGTTCTAGCTGACATGACAGGGGACTTGGAGGGGCACAGGAGGGGAAGGGGCATGAGCCGGGAGCAGGAGTATTAAATTTGGGGTTCCTTTTTTGGAGGCTGAGGGGTGAGGGGAGAAGATTCATAGTGTGTATCTGATCCTCGTCCGAGTCCAAACAGCGAAGGAAGAATCTGACTTAAAGGAACAGTGGGTGCTGGGAACCTGTGAGACTCCAAGGAGCCATTCTGAGGTCTGCTGCTCCCCTCCCCCGCCCCCAGGCTTCCCTACAGGTGGTGGACAGGCCTTGGGGGAGGCGTGCTTGGACGTGGAGGACGCCTATGCTAGGAGGTAGGTACTAAGGAGCAGA
>PVJC01020951.1:0-28682 GCA_004026665.1 Murina feae
ATAGCAGCACAATTTACCATAGCAAAAATTTGGAAACAGCCTAAGTGCCCATCAGCAGATGAATGGATTAGAAAGCTGTGGTACATCTACACAATGGAATACTATGCTGCTGTAAAAAGGAAGGAGTTCTTAGCATTTGCAGGAGTATGGATGGAGCTGGAGAACATAATCCTAAGTGAAATAAGCCAGTCAATGAAAGTTCTGCAGTTTTTAAATTGGGTTCTTGTTGCCCAGAGCAGCTTCCTCAAAATTTGATTGAAATTTCGAAATTACATCTCAAATATTTTATGAAAATAAAACATATGCAAATTCAATGTACTCTTTGCCAAGTTTTAATATATTTGAGATGCCAACACATAAGCCTGGTTTTCTTCTGAGTAACCACATTTTTGTGCAGATCTCATAATAAGCCAAAAGCCTTGACAAATTTGAAAATCCTTGCAACTATAGCATCGAGGTCAGAGAGTTGTAGTTCAAAACTTGACTTTTTAAAAATTCAGGCCTATGCATATCTACTCATATCAGATTCTAACAAGTTTTCCTCTACTTACCAGTACAAATAAGGATTTTCATAAAATTGTGAAACCAAAGTTGGGTGCTGAAACTGCTATCACCAAGCTTACTTTAAAATGTTGGCTTGGTAGATGGCGTTATTGTTTACTTTGATTGACTTTATACTAAGTAAATTATATTTAATATGTGAGTTCGATCATATCAGTTTTCTGTTCAAAACCATCCAAAGACTTCCCACTGTTTTCCAAATGATGGCAGTATTTATTATGACCTATAAACTTGCCACTTCTCATGACCTCTTCAACCTCCTCTCTTACCACTTTTCTTCTCCAACCATTGTGACCTCCTCAATGGTTCTAGAAACAGGAGACTTGTTCCTGCTTCAGGACCACTGCACCTCATGTACTTCTGCCTGAAATGCTTTTCTAAAAATCAGCATTTATACATCTTTTAAGATTTTGCTAAAAAATGTTGCAATTAGGCCTTCCTTGGCTATTTTATTGAAAAACTGCTCCTCTCCAAGAACTATGCATTCTCCTTCCCTGCTTAATTTTTTCCCATAATATGCATCACAGTTTAATATATAATATATATAATAACATATAATATATGTAATATATTTTACTATGTTCCCCTACTTTCCATATTAACATGGGAATTTTTTCTGTATTATTTATCTCTGTATCCTCAACAACTAAAACATGCCAGGCACACAGTAAATGTTCAATAAATGAATCAATAAACTTATAAAATACATTTAAAATAATTAAAGTATTGTTTTATCTACATGTATACTAATATTTTATTTCAATATAAAAAAAGACCCACTGGTGGTTTCAACACGGTGGCCAGTAGGTCTGGAGTGAGAGAGAGAGTGTGAGTGAGTAAGGGAGTGGGAGGTGTGAGTTTGGAAATTCTTGGTGTATGTGTATGAGTGAGGGATAGTTAGATGAGGCAGGAGTCTTGGGTGCTGGTGAATCAAGCTCTCCTGGACAAAGACCCTCTGCTACCTCCACAGACACACCCCTAGAGAGTGCAGCTCTGGCTCCAAAATCACACCATCTTAAAGGGCAGAGCTGCAGTGGCTAGGAGCACAGCCTCACCAACACCCAGATTAGCCTTGGATACTACCTGGAACTGCACAGTGAGTGGGACTCCAGCAGGACTTCATGCACCAACCCCACCATAAGCACTGCCTGGGACCACCAATGAGTGGAATTCCAGGAGGATTTTTGTGTGCTCTCCAGCAGACCCCAAGCATCTATAGGTGTTGATCTGCAGGACCAGCTCCATGGGGAAAGGGAGTATAGCTAAGAACAAGGACAATCAAGGTGTGAGACTCAAGGCAGACCCAACCTCTTGGCTAAGGAATCCCCGACTACGGGACTACTAGGGTCTTCAACCTATTACCTATTGAACCTCAATCATGTTGCCCAGGGCCAGAAAGGGACAGTAACTCACATTCATCTGCACTGGAGCAGCTTCCAGGATTCCCAGGATAGACATACCAAGGGGCCAGATTCAACAACATCAGAGCAAAATCCAGCAAGCCCCATAAATAGTGGAACCAAAGGTCGTTGAGTGTGTGAGTGTGTGATTTTATTTTTTGATATATGTGTGTGAGTGCATTTTTTTGGGGGAGGATTGAAAGTTAACATTTATTTTTATATTCTAGGAATAACAAAAGATTATGTGGAGAAAATATATTTTAAATGATATTTAAATTATGTATTTTCTTTTTTGATATAAATAAATCAAATCCAAGCTGAATCTGCATAATAGGGAAAATCTGATTGGAAAAACACTTAGGCAATCTTTTCTTCAAGCAGTACCTAAACATGCAAAATAACATTTATTAAGCACATCAAGCTTAATGTATAACAATTATCATAAAAAACATTGTTATTGCTGTTGTTTGTGTTTATTTTTTCTTTCTTATTTTTCTTGCATATTTTAATTTCTTGTTCCTTTGATTCTATTCTATTTTAGCCTATTCTAATTATTATTTTTCTTATTTTGTTTTTCTCTTTTTTCTCATTTCTTTTCAATTTTACTTTTCCTATTTATATCTTAATATATACATTATTACCAGATTTTAATTTCATTATAATTATTTCATTGTTTTGTTTCCTCTTCTTTTTTCTACTATACTAGTTCTTAAGCTTCCTCCTTATATTCATATAGCCATCTTTTTTTCTTAGTTTTCCCTTGTCTTTATATCCCCTCTAAGTCTTTGGTAGCATATCTTTTAGTATACTTTTCACTTTCTATTTGTCTTGCATTCTCTTCTTTTTCCTTCTTAGTCTTTCCTATTGTTATTGCATTTAGTAGACTGATTTTTGTGCTATTTTTTGTTGGATCCTGTTATGTCTTATTCCATTCTCTCAGCACCTGTATAACAGCTGGCAAAATGATGTAGGTGTTGATCCTCACTAGCAGAAAGTAGGAAGGGAGATCTTTCCCACAAAAGGGACATCAACAATCAAATCCCAGTCACAACAGGAGAGCCCAAACAATGTACATAAGGTGTATTCCTAGAGCATCTAGCTTAAGATAACAAATAGACTGAACCACTGAACCTTCAAGACACTTTCTACATTATGCCAGACCACAAATACTGGGAGGCATAGCAGTTCTATCTAATACATCGACACAAACAAAAAGAGACAGCTAAAATTGAGATATAAAAAACAGTCCCCAATTGTGAGAAAAGAAGGCATATCCAGAAAAATAACTAAATGAAATAGAGGCAAGCAACCTATCAGATATAGAGTTCAAAGCAATGGTTATATAGATGCTTAAGAAACTTAGTGATAATTACAAAAGCATGAAAAGAGAAATAGAGGTCATTTATAAGAACCAGACATAAGTGAGGAATAATATATCTGTCATGAAAAACACATTGCAAGGGATTAAACATAGATTGGATGAATCAGAAGACCAAATCAGCAATTTGGAAGGCAAGGTAGAAATAAATACCCAATTAAAGCAGCAATTAGAAAAAAGAATTAAAAAGCAGGAAGATAGCTCAAGGGAGCTCTGGGACAGCAAAAATGTAACAACATCCACATTATAGAAATACCAGAAGGAGAAGAGAAAGAACAAGGAACAGAGAACTTGTTTAAAGAAATAATGACATAAACTTCCCCAACTTAAGGAAGAAATATGTGACACAAATTCAGGAGGCACAGAAAGTCCCAATCAAGATGAACTCCAAAGTGACCCACACCTATATACATCATAATTAAAATGGCAAATGGCAAAGATGAAGAATCTTAACAGCAGTAAAAGAGAGACAGAAAATTAACTACAAAGGAGTTCCCATTTGAATTTCAGTTGACTTCTGATCAGAAACACTTCAGGCCAGAAGGGAGTGGCATGAAAGAATCAAAGCAAGGACCTAAATCCAAGAGAACTGTATCCAGCAAGTCTATCCTTTAAAATTGGAGGAGAAATAAAAAGCTTTTCAAATAAAAATAGATTAAAGGAGTATTTTACCACCAAACCAGCAATTCAAGAAATGTTAAAAAGATTGCTTTAAGAAGAAGAAGAAAAGAAGAGAGAGAAAGGATCACAGGCATAAAGAAGATTAAAATGGCAATAAATAAATACCCTTCAATAAAAACCTTAAATGTAGCCCTAACTGGTTTGGCTCAGTGGATAGAGCATTGGCCTTTGGACTGAAAGGTCCCAGGTTTGATTCTGGTTAAGGGCATGTGCCTTGGTTGCAGGCACATCCCCAGTGGGAGGTATGCAGGAGGCAGCTGATTGATGTTTCTCTCTCATAGATTTTTCTAGTTCTCTATTCCTCTCCCTTCCTCTCTGTAAAAAATCAATAAAATACATTAAAAAAACACATTAAATGTTAATGGATTAAATGCTTTAGGCAAAAGACATAGATTGACTGAATGGATTAAAAACATGACTCCAAATATATGCTGTCTACAAGAGACCTACATCAGAACAAAAGATAGACACAGAGTGAGAGTGAATGGATGGAAAAATATATGTCATGCAAATGGAAGAAAAAAGAAATGTGGGATAGCAATGCTCATATGGGAAAAAAATAGCCTTAAAAGCAAAGTCCATAACAAGAGACAAAGAAGACTACTTCATAACACTAAAGGAAATGATTCAAGAAGAAAATATAATCCTTGCAAACATATATGAGCCCAATATAAGAGCACCCAAAAATATAATAAAAAACAAACTCTTGGAAGACTTTAAGTGAGAGTTTTACATAGTAGGGGGCTTTAAAACCCCACTGACATCACTGAATAACTCAGACAAAATATTAAGGAAGCAGAGGCCTTAAATGACACACTAGATCAGATGGATATTTATAGAACATTTTGCCCCCCAAAAACAGAGTACACATTCTTTTCAAGCACACATGGAACATTCTCAAAGATAGACCACATCTTAGGGCACACAAGACTAAACAAATTCAAGAAGATTGATATACAAAGTATCTTCTCAGATCACAGAGATATGAAGTTGGAAATCAACAATAAAAAAAAAAACTAAGAAAAACTCCAATACATAGAGGCTAAATAGCATGTTATTAAAAAACTAGAGGCTCAGTGCATGAAAATTCATGCACTGGAGTGGGGGTCCCTCAGCCCAGCCTGCCCCCTTTCACAGCTCAGGTGTCCTCGGGGGTGGAAGGCAATCCAATGATCAGGGGAAAGAGATGTCCCCATCACACCTCTGCTGCTGCCACTGTCGGCAGTGTAAGTCTTGGCTGGCACTGGTTATCTGAGCCTCGGGTGGCCCTGGATGGCTGAGAAGCCATAATCTGAGGCTTCCCTGTGCCTCAAGCCAGCCCTGGGCAGCTGGGCAGCTACCATCTGAGTCTTGCCTACGCCTTGGGCTGGCCCTGGGAGGCTGGGGGCTGAGGGGACTGGGGGACTCCAGAGGCAGGCACGTGGCAAGGCCAGACCCACCTGGAGGTGGGCTTGGTCTTGCCACATGCCTGCTGCCCTGGTGGGGCTGAGGAGACTGGGTGCCACCATGTTGTGGCTGTGGGCTCCACCATCTTTGAGGGCATGGTAGTCGATTAGCATATTTCCTCCTTATTGGCTGTGAGCACCTCCATCTTTGAAGGTGAGGCAGTCAATTAGCATATTCCCTCTTTATTGGCTGTGGGCATCACCATCTTTGCAACAGCATGGTAGTCAATTAGCATATTCCATCTTTATTAGATAGGATGAATGTGTTACCAATTAGATCAAGCAAGAAATTAAAAACTTTCTAGAAACACATGAAAATGAACACACAACCATCCCAAACCTATGGGACCTGACATCAAAAGGTAATAAATTTTGATTCATCTTTGAAATACAATAGGACAGTTCTTTCAAACAAGTGTTTAATAATATGTATATTATTTAGGAACTTTCTGTAATTCAAGTGAAGATGCATTTTTAATTTCTGATTTTTTTTGTCTATTGATTCACAATTAAATAAATCAATAAAATGTTAAAATAAAAATAGACCCAGTAAAAAAAGTTTAAATTTGTTGATTAAGTCCCAAGTTCTCCTATTACAAAGTGGAAAAGGAAAACCCAGAAGGGAAGAATCTCACAAAAGCCTGATAGTGAATAAACAAGCTTCATCTTCTTTCTTTTACAAATTCAACTTGTTTTATTTATGCCAGGTTTCTTCCAAAATTGTGTGTTAAGAGGAATCCAGGAGTCTATGGCCTCCAGAAGAAGACAGGTTGATACAAATCATGGACAAGAACTCCAAAAAAGGGGCCTGAGGAAATTGGATAGAGTCAATAGCAGGGCCTCCAGAAAATTACTAAGCTTAAGGTTTCAAGGTGAGAGGTTGAGAATTTGGAGAAAAGATTAGGTGATGTGTTGGTAGCCAAGGGGATACAGAGATACTGGGTAGATGATCTCATTTGGCAAGACTCTTGAGGCAGCAGCTATACATGGCCAGCTTTGGGGAAGTTGCAACTGGGACTTGCTTCAAAATTTCCTCTGGAAATATGTTGGCTCTGGCTTCTTTGGTTACTAGATCTCTTTCAAACTGCCTTGACATAATCAATGACTCTCAGGCCTAAAGAGAAGGAAAGGCCACTCTAAGACCCTCTATTCTAATAACCTTATTTTATGAAAAAAATATACTGTTGCTTATGAAAAAGGGCTTAACTTAAAGTCATTCAGTCAGGAAATAGTAGTGCTCTGACTATATTCATAATCTTCTGCACCACAATGAAATGTCCTTTCCAATAATAGAACAGGAATCCAGGGCTAATCAACTTCAACCTTACAATGTCCATTTGATATTTGAGTCACCATGAAAAGAGAATTGCCTCTCTCGCTGAATATCTCCAATTATGGAATATCATTCCATCCCAATACCGCCTACTTCCTTCATGTACAGGTATGAGATTTTTGAAAGATTATTTGTCCTTACAGTGGATATTTTGGTGGATACCCATTATATCTCTGGGGGCTACACAGACCCTATCTGCTCATTCTGACCTAGTACAACCTTTCAGAGGTATGAGAACAGAACCACCACCCCACTGAGTCTTTTGTGCTTCAATTTAAGCTGTTTTAGTTTTTTAGCTATTTTAGTAAAACCTTGGTTTCTGATCTTTCCCCAGTATGCACCCTTCCTTCTATATATGCTTTTATTTTTCTATTGTCACCCTTAAAATAATAAGTATCCTAGATTTGAGCACAGTCATCAAGAAGTTGATCATGATGGAGTACTTCATCTCTCTGTCTAGATTTATATTTCTTCTGCATTTTAAGAGCACACTGGCATCGAAGACTGCTGTGTCTCACTTTCTTTACCTGAATAACTAAAACTTTCACATCTCTTTCACAAGGGTTTGTCTGACTACTGATTCCCAGTCATACAAATAAGGAGTTTGGAATTTGTTGGTCCTATTGACATAATAATAAAAAAAAATGACAAGGGGGAAAAATGGAGACTTATTTAACACTCTTTGTAATACTTCAAGCAATAAAACAAATTTTTTAAAAAGAACATATATGCATACTCCTTGGTCATGGACAATAGTGTGATGAAAGCCAAGGGGGAGGGAGGCACAGTGGAGTGAAGCTGGACAAAGGGAGTGGGAGGAGGAGGGGAGAGGGAGCCACCTGGAATAATGTCAACATTAAAAATGTTTAATAAAAAAATTTTCTACTGAAAAAAAATGAAAAATCCCTGTTTTAACAATCAAAAATTTTAGATGACAGGGAAAGCCCAGATAATTGGATATAGGCATAAAGATAACAGAAATCGCAGCTTGTCAGAGCAGAAGCCCATGAGCAGTAACATTTACAAGAACCAATAACTGGGTAAAAAAGCTTAATCTATAAGTTACAAATTTCTGGAAGCTTACTGAGGACAAGCTTGAAAGTATAAACTCTGGAAGATTACAAATGGCAGCAGAGTAAGTGGATGCTGAGCAGACATGGTCCCAAAAACAAACTGAAATTATAGCTAAAATGCAGATAAACTTCCTGCATAATCAACAGCAGACCTGAGAGAGCCCTGATAACTGAGAACAAAAAGTGGAGACCACATAGAGACTGATAGGAGGGGTGGAGGCAAGAAAGGACTGGCTAGGCTCTCGCAGACAGCAACTGAAGTTCCAGAGAGATATCTTAGCTTAAAGGGGTTTCCAGTGAGAACTCTGGGGTCTAATCCCCAAGCTGGGAACCCGAGCATAGAGCACCACAACTGAGAAGGGTAACAATACAACATCTGGCTGTGAAAAGCATCATGGAGGGATGACTGGAAATTTAGGCACTCTCTTAAAGGACCAATTCACAAAATTCCCTGTGGAGCCACTCACCTTGTGCTCTGACAGAGGAAGGAAGAGTGGACTGGGGCTGTGTGAGCAGAAAACAGAATCGGAAGTTCTGATGTTACAGCTCAGAAAGCAAGACATCCCACGTTCCTGTGCTGAATCATTCTCTCACACTGCAGAGGACATTTATCTCATGCAGACAATTGTTACACAGGTGGCTTTGTCTGGTGGGAAGAGAGTTGACCCACTCTAGTAGAAAACATCACATGGTGAGGAGTTTCTGACACCCATTAAGATACCTAGTTAGGATGTCAATGAGGGGAAAAGGAGACATGCTGTTTGTAATACTTTAAACAAACAAAAAAGAGAGACTGAGAATAAAAACTAGCCTCTAGGCAGAAAAAACTGCACCCTGTTGAAAAAAAAATCTCGCACACATGTGAACAATTGCCTGCAGGAAATTCAAGACAGAATCCTATCAGCCTGTAGGCATATGTAGACTCTAGAGGATTTAAGTTTGTGCCTGATCTAGTCAGTCAGAAATAGTGTTAGACACTATTCTGCACAAGAAATTGAGAAGGGTAGCATATCTGTTTAATACACAGTCACAAGTCCAAACAGATAGCTGAAATGTGGAGACAAAAAAACAAACCACAAATGAAAGAACAAGAGAATTCTCCATAAGAAGAGATAAATGAAATGGGGATAAAAAATTTACCTGAAATAGAATTCAGAATAATTATGGTAATGATATTGAACAGCATGAGAAAAGATATAGGAACTATGAAAACAGAAATAAAGAATGATATAGCAAAACATAAAGATCCACATAAAGAACACATTGGAAGCAATGCACAGTGGATTAGGGGAAGCTGAGGATTGAATCAGTGAATTAGAAGATAGGGTAAAAAAATCCTCAATCAGAGAATCAAACAGAAAAAAAATAAAAAAACAGAAAGCTGTGGGACAACATGAAACATCACAACATTAAATAGCAGATGTACCAGAACATGCAGAAAGAAATAAAGAACCTGTTTAAAGAAATAATGGCAGAAAAATTCCCTAAACTAGTAAAGGAAAAAGTTACACAATTCTAGAAGGCATAAAGAACCCTAAGTAAGAAGAACCCAAACAGGCCCATGCCCAGACACATCATAATTAAAATGTCAAAAATTAAAGATAAACGGAAAATCTTAAAGGCAGGAAGAGAAAATCAAATTATTACCTATAAAAGAGCTTCCATAAGAATGACAACTGGTTTCTCATCAGAAAATCTACAGGGCATAAGGGAATGGCATGAATTACTCAAGGTAATGGAAAGCAAGGATCTGAAACTGAGATTACTATGTCTGGCAAGGCAACATACAAAATAGAAGGTAAATAAAGACATGCCCTGAGGGGGAAGGCTAAAGGAGTATATCACCACCAAGCCAGCATTATAATAAATGCTAAAGGGACAACTGTAATGAGAAGAAGAAATAGAGAGAGAAACCCAGGCATACAGAACTAAAGTGGCAATAAATAGCTACCTATCTATATTTGTAAAAGCCTAAGCGACTGGTCAACCAGACGACTGGCCAATGGCTATGATGCACACTGACCACCAGGGGCAGATGCTCAATGTAGGAGCTGGCCCCTGGTGTCAGTGTGCTTCCACAGTGGGAGCACCACTCAGCTGATCAACAGGCACCAGATGTGAGGCTTATGGCTGGTGAGCACAGCTGCAGCAGTGTGAGCCTCTCCTATTTTGGTAGCAGCAGTACCAAGCAGCAGCAGTGGCAGGCACTACAGGGCCTGGATAAGTGGGAGTGGTGCCCTGGCAGCATGTTCCCTCACACACTACTACATCTCTCGGGGGATGTCAGACTGCCAGTTTCAGCCCAATCTCTACATGCCTGGGGTCCCTCAGCCCAGTATGCAGGGGTCCAGCCACAACTAGCAGTCTGAAATCCCCTGAGAGGTCTCAGATTGTGAGAGGGCGCAAGACAGATTGAGGGATGCCACCAATGCATGAATCCATGCACGGGACCTCTAGTCAATAATAACCTTAAATGTAAATGGATTAAATGCTCAATCAGAAAACACGAGGTAGCTGAATGAATACAAAAACATGACTCAACTATATGTTGTCTACAAGAGATCCACATAAGAACAAAACACACACACATAGGATAAGAGTGAAAGGAAGGAAAAAATTTACCATGCACATGCTGGAGTAGCAATACTCATATACAACAAAAATAGACCTAATAATGAATGCCATAACAAGAGACAACAAAGGTCAGTACATAATACTACAGGGATTGTTCCAACAAGAGGATATAACCCTAGTAGACATATATGAACTCAATATAGGAGAACCTAAATATATAAAAAATATTCTACAGGACATTAAGAGAGATCAACAACAATGCAGTCATACAAGGGGACTTTAATACCTCACCGACTTCACTGGATAGATCTTCCAGAAAAAAAAAGTTAACAAGGAAAGAAGGACTCTAATGGTCACACTGGATCAGATGTTTTTTAAAAAATATATATTTTATTGATTTCAGAGAGTAAGGAAGAGGGAGAGATATAGAAACATCAATGATGAGAGAGAATCATTGATTGGCTGCCTCCTGCACATGCCCCAATAGAGATTGAGCCTGCCACCTGGGCATATGCTCTTGACCATAATTGAAGCTGACCCTTTAGTCTGGAGGCTGATGTTCTATCCACTGAGCAAAGTGGCTAGGGCTGGATCAGATAGATTTAATTCACATTTATAGAACATTTCACCCCAAGTTTGCAGAATATTCATTCTTCCCAAGTACACATAGATCATTCAAAAGATAAAGTACATGTTAGGACAAAAACAAGTCTCTACAACATTAAGAAAATTGAAATTATATCATGCATCTTCTCAGATCACAATGGCATAAAATTATAAATGAACTACAATAAAAACAATGAAAAAAATCAAACACTAGGAGGCTAAAATGCATGCTATTAAACAATGATTGGGTTACCAAAGAGATCAACGAAGAAATAAAAAGCATCCTGGAAACAAATTACAATGAATACACAACAATCTAAAATCTATGGGACACAGTGAAAGCACTCCTAAGAGGTAAGTTCATAGCTCTATAGGCTTACCTGAAAAAAACAACAAAAAAAAAACAACAAGAAAAATAGTAATAAATTATCTAATCCTACAACTTAAGGAATTAGAAAGAGAGCGACAAGAAAAGTCCACAGTAACCAGAAGGAAGGAAATAATAAAGATCAGAGCAGAAATAAATGACAAAGAGACAGAAAAATCAATGCAAAAGATCTATAAAAGCAAGAGCTTGCTTTTTGAAAGGATAAAAAAGATTGATGAACCTCTAGCCAAGCTCACCAAGAAACAAAGAGAGGACCCAAATAAACAAACAGAAATGAAAGAGGTGAAGTAAAATTGATTACACAGACATACAGAGGATTCTAAAAAAAATACTATAAACAATTCTACTCCAACAAACTGGACAACAAAGATGAAATGGACATATTCTTAGAAAAGTGCAATCTTCCAAAAACTCCATCAGAAGAATAAAAACAAATCTAAATAAACTGATAACTATTGATGAAATTGAAGCACTAATCAAAAAAATTTCCAGCAAATAAATACCCTGCTCTGGATGGATTTACGGGGGAGTGTGACCAAACATTCAGGGAAGATCCAAAACCAGCACTCCTCAGACTATTCAAAAAATTCAAGACAAGAGTATACTTTCAATCTCTTTCTAGGAATCCACCATTACCCTAATAACAAAACCAGATAAAGACACTACAAAGAAAGGGAATTACAGGCCAATCTCCTGGATGAAAATGCATGCTAAAATCCTTGACAAATTCTAACTAATCAGATTCAGCATTACATTAGAAAGATCTTACATCATGACCAAGTGGGTATTATTCCAGGGATGCAAGGATGGTACAATATTGGCAAATCAATAAATGTGATATATCACATAAACAAACCAAGGGATAAAAATCATATAATCATATCAATTAATGCAGAAAAAGCATTTTACAAAATCCAACACCCTTTCTTGATAAAAAACACTCAGCAAGATGGGAATAGAAGTATTATACCTCAACATAATAAAAGCCATACATGACAAACCCAAAGCCAATGTCATACTCAATGGACAAAAACTAAAACCATTTCTCCTAAGAACAGGAACAAGACAGAGATGCCCACTCCCACCACTCCTGTTTGACATAGTACTGGACATACTAGCCATTGTGATCAGACAAGAATAAGAAGTATAAGGCATCCATATTGGAAAAGAAGAACTAAAACTGTCTTTATTTGCAGGTGACATGATACTGTACATAGAAAACCCCAAAAACTCCATCAAAAAACTACTAAAACTAATAAATGAATTTGGCAATGTAGTAGGATGCAAAATTAACACCCAGAAATCTATGACCTTTTTATACATCGATTATGAACACACAGAAAGCAAAACTAAAAAAAAAAAAAAATCAAAGAAACAAACAATAATAATAATAATAACAACAACAAAACAAAACAATCCCATTTACAACTGTACCAAAAGAAAATTAAGATACCTAGGAATAAATTTAACTAAAGATGTAAAAGATCTGTACTTATAAAACTACAGAACATTAAAAAAAAAGAGAGATAGAGGAAGACATAAACAAATGGAAGCACATACCATGTTCTTGGATTGATAGAATCAACATCATTAAAATATCCATACTACCCAAAGCAATCTACAGATTAAATGCAATCCTCATTAAAATACCAATGGTATATTTCAAAAATCTAGAACAAACTCTGAAAAAATTCATATGAAATAAAAAAAAAAAACAAATAGCCACAATAATCCTGAGAAAGAAGAAAAAGGTTGGACAGATCACAATACCAGATATCAAGCTATATTACAAAGCCATGGTTTTCAAAACTGCCTGGTACTGGCACAAGAACAAACATATAAACCAATGGGTACAAAACAGAGAACCCAGAAATCAAACCAAGCCATTATGCTAAATTAATATTTGACAAAGGAAGCAAAGAGCACACAATGGAGGCAAGACAGTCTCTTCAATAAATGGTGCTGGGAAATTTTGTCAGATATATGCAAAATAAATGAAACTAGATCACCAACTTACACCATACACAAAAATAAACTTAAAATGGCTAAAGGACCTAAATGTAAGAAGGGAAACGATAAAAATCCTACAAAACTCCATAGGCAGCAAAATAGTAGACATATGTTGTATCAATATCTTTATAGACACAGCTCCTAGGGCAATGGAGACAAAAGAGAAAATAACCAAATCGGACTACATCAAAATAAAAAGCTTCTACACAGCAAAAGAAACCTTCAGCAAAATAATAAGAAAGCCCACTGCATGAGAGAACATATTTCCCAATGCTCTTTCAAATAAGGGTTTAATCTCCAAAATTTATAAAGAACTTATAGAACTTAACAAAAGAAGATAAACATTCCAATCAAAAATGGGCAAAAGACCTAATAAGACACTTTTTGAAAGATGACAAACAGAAGCCCTAGAGACATGCAAACATGTTCAAAGTCAATCATCCGTGAGAAGTAAAGCAAAACAATAATGAGATACCATCTCAGACCTATCAGAATGGCTATAATCAACAAATCAATAAAGGACAAGTGCTGGAGAGGATGTGGAGAAAAAGGAACCCGCTTTCACTGCTGGTGAGAATGTAGACTGGTGTAGCCACTGTGGAAGACAGTATGGAGTTTCCTCAAAAATTTAAAAATGGAACTTCCATTTGGCCCAGTAACCCCACTTCTAGGACTATATCCCAAGAAACTAGAATCATCAATCAGAAAGAATACATGCAGCCCTATGTTTATAGCAGCACAATTTACAATAGCTAAGATTTGGAAACAGCCTAAGTGCCCATCAGCAGATGAGTGGATTAAAAAACTGTGCTACATCTACTCAATGGAATACTGCACCACTGTAAAAAAGAAGGAATTTTTACAATTTGCAGCAGCATGGATGTAACTGGAGAACATCATGCTAAGCAAAATAAGACAGTCTGAGAAAGATAAATATCGCTCATATGCGAGATATAATGATTAACATATTTTGGTGAACAAAGATAGATCCAGAGACAGATGGCGGGGTAGATGTTGGGGGGTGGGGTTTAGAGAGAAACCAAAGGACTTGTATGCATGCATGTTAGCATAATCAATAGACACAGAAACTGAGGTAGTGGAGGATTGCCCAGGGTGGGAGTGGCTGGGGGCGTGGATTAATAGGGGAAAAAAGAAGACATTTGTAAAACTTTAGATATAAAAAGAAGAAAATAAAATAAAAGGAAATATATACATATTGGGAAGAACTTAATAATCTATCTTTGTTGGCAGGTGATAAGATTTTCTATATAAAATCTCAAAGAATCAACAAAAAACACCCCCAAAATTTCTGGAATCTAATATAATAAATGAATAATATGCTAATTGTGTCACTCTGCTACATCCTATGCCATGCCCACCAGCCAATCAGAGTGACTACATGCAAAATAACCCAACTGAGATGGTGGCCGGCATCCACAGAGCTAGAGTAAACAGGAAGCTTCATTGCCCCAGTGATGGAAGAAACTGCCTGCCTAGGCAGGCTGTGGCCTTTGCTCAAGGCAACAAAGTTTTAATTACAGAAGCCATGGAGCTGGAGTAAACAGGAGGCTTTGTTGCCTTGGCAATGGAGGAAGCTGTCTGCCTAGGCCGGCTGTGGCATCTGCTCAAGGCAACAAAGTTTCATTTATAGAAGATAAATAATCCTCAGATATCTGCTTTAGCCAGCCTGGTTGGGAGCTTGGGTCGTTGGGGTCTGTGGCCAGCTTGCAAACAGCCATCAGCTCTCACCTAGGATGGCCACACCCTCATGGGTGTGAGGGTCCCTGCTAGTGGGCTTGCCAGCCTGAAAACAGCCCTCAGCCCCTCACCCAGGCTGGCCAGGCACCCCAGAATAGATTCCCACTCTGAATGGGCTGTGGCTTGCCTGAAAATGGCCCTCAGCCCCTCACCCAGGCTGGCAAAGAACCCCAGCAGGACCCCCACCCTGATCTGGGACACCCTTCACTATCCTATATAATAAAAGGGTAATATGCAAATTGACCTAACAGCAGAACCACTGGGAATGACTGGTCACTATGACACACACAGACTGACCACCCGGAGGCAGATGCTCAATCCAGGAGCAGCCCCTCATGGTCAGTGCATTCCCATAGGGGATGCTCTGCTCATCCACAAGCCAGGCTGATGGCTGCCAGTACAGCAGTGGTGGTGGGAGCCTCTCCCACCTCTTCAGCAGCGCTAAGAATGTTTTACTGCAGCTTAGGACTGCTCCCCGCTGGCAAATGGACATCCCCTGAGGGCTTCCGGGCTGCCAGAGGGATGTCTGACTGCCAGCTTAGGCCCGATCTCCAGAGGAGCAGGCATAAGCCAGCAGGTGGACATCCCCTGAGGGTTCCCAGACTGTGAGAGGGCACAGGCTGGGCTGAGGGACCCCCCCCCCCCGCAAGTGCACAAATTTTTGTGCACCAGGACTCTAGTTAATAAATAACTTCAGAAAAATTGCAAAATATAAAGTTAACATACAGAACTCACTATCTTATATACCAGTAATGAACAATTGGAACTTGAAATTAAAAAACAAAACAAAACACTAAAACCAACCAACCAAACACACACACAAAAAAAGACACACACAAGAATATGCCTGAGATAGGGGAGAGAAAATTGTGGCTTAATAGGCTGGCTTTTCTTGCACTTCCACCCAAGGCCAGACTGGAATTAAATCTAAGGTGGATAACATACACCTGTATTTTCTAGCTGAGGTCGGCCTGAGGAGAGACATAGCAAAGAAAGATAGAAAACACCTGGAGACTGGTAGGAAGGGCGAGGTCACTGGAGGCACTGATCCATCCTCCAGGGGCAGCAGGCTGAGAGTGAGAAGAAGAGAGGGGTGGGCTATTGGAGGGTCTGTTTTCTCAGAAGATCAAGGCTCAGAACCCAGGCTATGCTCCACAACCTTTAACATCAGAGCCCAAACCAGTGGCCTAGGTAATATCCAGCCATGAAAGGAGGAAGGGCTGCTGGCTCACTTCAGAGTGTGGAGATAGTAGACTGATATGGTAGGAGAGAAAACACCTGTTTCTGTTTTTTGTTTTTTTGTTTGTTTTTTTTTTGTGTTTTTTTTTTTAAAAAAAACAGAACCCAGGAATATTATTTGCAGCTAATCATCCAAGGCTTTGGTGCAGCGAGTGTAGTGCAAACTCCACGTGCTTAAGGAGAGGTTGAGGTGGGAAACATTGCAGAAAGATGTAGAAAAGCAGCAGGTGAGAATCCTGAATTGGGTTGTGCCTCCCCAAACTGATATGGCCATTTTTCCTGAGAGGACATAGCCTCTCCCGAAAGCCAAAGCTCAGGGGAATGGAAGAAAAAAAAAATGGCCCCAGGTGATACAGCCCACACAACCTTTAGGATCTCTGCCCAGGCTAGGGCAAAGTAATATTCTGGGCCACGTGCAGATGAGTAGCTCTAGGACAGGGAAATACTGATCACTTTCCCTAAAATCTGAACAGCACTTCCCCCTTATCTGAGATCCAGAAATCTAGACTCCCAATTCTGACTATATCCCTTTCAGAAACAGACTTTTGAACAGTGAAGACTTTTGAGCTGGCTGGCAAGTGAAGAGGGGTGGAGGCAGAGGCTGGGGAACCTGGGAAAGCTTACCAACCCAGCCTTGGGCCCCATGCTGCTAACAAATCTGCTTTAGAGTGCAGCTTAACTTCTCCCACTGCAGCCAAGTTTTGTGGAGTCAAACATAAACTGTATCAGTTGTAACTTCAAGCAGGTGGCTGAAAGCCAAAGGAGGATAGTTTCTGATAGTAGTTATCAGTTAAGTACCTCCCAGGAAGCTCAGAATTGACAGACAGAACAATTGGACAAAGTCATAAGAGGAGCAGGAGTCAAAGGGAGCTAGCAGGAGGCACTAAACTCTGCTGAAATGAATGCCACTTCATTTTTTTATTTTTTATTTTCCCTTTCCTTTTTTCCTTTTATTTATTTTCTTTATCTATCTGCTTTATTAATTTGTTATTATTTAGTCTCTATTGTTTCATCCATATATCTATTTTTCTCTTCCCTTTTCCTACTCATTTTTTTAATCCTGCTTACTCATCTTTTTATCTTTTCATATTTTGAGTCTATCTGCCCCCTTCTCTATTTTCCTTTTAAATTTTGTTCTCCCTCCTTTATTTTAAAGCATTTTCCTTCCCTATTCCCTTATTTCTAATTCTTTTTTTCCTCTATTTCATCTCTGCCTTATCATATTCCTTTTTCTCCCTGACCCCATGTTGTTTATGTTTTGTTTGTTTATTTGGGTTTTTTGCCTCATTTTTTTCCTTTCTTCTATAATTCTTGCTCTTTCTTAATTATCTCTTCTCTGGTGGTTGCTTTCATTGTTGCTGTAGGGATTTTTGTGTATGTTTTTAATTTGTTTCTTTTTATAGTGTTTTGTTGTGTTGTATTTTGTTCTGTTCTATTCACACCTCCACAATAGCCCACACAATGTGCTTAGGGGTGAGCCAGAGAGTTAGCCAGCCTTAGAGGAGATTCCAACCATGAAAGATACAACAACATTCAAAACCCAATTACAACAGGAGAAACCAAATATATAAAACAAGGGGCATTCCTAAAGCACCAACTCAGGAGATCTAAGTTGGTCTTGATCCGATATCAAGAAGGGTTCAGAAATCTGGAGAGACTGTACCAGTGGTCCCACAAAACACATACTACATAAGATCACCTAACAAAGTCTTTGAGACAAAGCAATTTGATCTAATACCTAGAAACAAGTACAAAGGGACAGCAAAATGAGGAGACAAAGAAACTCCTAAGTGAAAAAAAAAATAGGAATCACCAGAAAAGTAACTAAATGAAACGGAAACAAAGAATTTGTAAGATGATTAAGAATGACTTGGCTGAAATAATACAATGGAAGGAATCAAGAATAGACAAGTAGAAGCAGAAGACCAAATAAGTGAATTAGAAGATAAGATAGGAAAAAATATCCATTCAGAATGGCAAATGGAAAATAAAGATTAAAAAGCAGAAAAAAGAGTCTAAGGGAGATTTGGAACAATATAAAAGTTAACAATATTCCCATCACTGGTATACCAAATGGAGAAGAATCTGAGCAAGGAATAGAGAACTTCTTTGAATAAATAATGACAGAAAATTTCTCTAACATGGTGAAGGAAAAAAATCACTCAAGTTCAGAAAACACAGAATGTCCCAATGAAAATAAATCCCAAAAGATTCATACTTAATCACACTATAATTAAAATGGCAAATATTAAAGACAAAGAAAGAATCTTAAAAGCTGCAAGAGAGATATAGGAAATTGCCAGAAGCCAATTCCAGCATGTCAGAAAGAGCTGAATCAACTGCAGTGGCAAGGGAATTTCCCCAAACTTGAACAGGGATGATTGCTTGCTGCCAGACAGCTCAGGGCATCTTAATCTATATGTGATTGTCTCCTACTGGACAAACACCTGAATAGCCATAGGCAAACTCTTCCAATCCGACAATGGATTCTGTACAAAACCCTACCCTTTGATGTGTATATCTACCTCACCTTAGGACAAATTGTGTTAATAAAAAGCAAGGGGTCATGAGATGAGAAGAATGTAGTTCCTTAAGCTAAGTCTTCTCTGACTCCTTATAATGCTTTTCAAAATTATGTTTCTTATTTAATTTATGCACAGCACCTTCTCCAGATTTCTGAACCCTACTTAATGTCAGATCAAGACTACTGACATTAGAAAATTAAATAAAATTTGAAAGCTTTGCACATAAAAATACCTAAAAGAGTTTATTACCACCAAACCAGAAGTGAAAAAATAAATACTAACGAGACTGCTGTAAGAAGAAATAGAGTGAAAGAGAGGAACAAAGTTCCCTAAAGATAAAAAATGGCAACAAATAAGTGCCTATCAATCATAACCTTAAATGTAAATGGCTTAAACGTGCCAATCAAAAGACACAGGGTAACTGAATGTATAAGAAAATATGATCCAACTAAATGCTATCTACAGGAGACCCAACTCAGAACAAAAGATTCATGCAGGATGAAAGCGAAGTGATTGGGAAAAAATTTCCATGCAAATGGAAATTAAAAAAAAAATCTAGGGTAGCAATACTCAACTTCTGACAAAATAGACTTCAAAATGAAATCCATAACAAGAGATAATGAAGGCCACTTAGTAATACTAAAAGGATCAGTACAACAAGAGGATATAACTCTGGTAAACATATATGAACCGAATGCAGTAGCACCCAAATATATAAAACAAAAACTTATGGAGGACTTTCAGGGAGAGAGCAACAGCAATCTAATCTAATAAAAGAATAATATGCAAATTAATAATCTCTCCTGGAGGCCTAAGCCACACCCACCAGCCAAACAGAGTGGCTATATGCAAATTAACCCAGCCAAGATGGCAGCTGGCAGCCAGGGAGCTAGAGTAAATAGCAGGCATTGCAACTGCCTGTCTAGGCTGGCTGAGCCTCTGCTCATGGTAACAATGTTTCAATTATAGAAACCAGAGAGCTGAAACAAACAGGAGGCTACATTACCTGCCTAGGCCTCGGCTCAAAGCAACAGTGTTTCAATTATAGAAGATAAATAAACCCCAAAAACCTGATTTTAGCCAGCCTCACTGGGACCTTGGGTCAATGGGAGCTGTGGGCAGCCTGAAAGCTTGAAAATGGCCCTCGGCCCCTCACCCAGGCTGGCCAGGTACCCCAGTAAGGAACCAAAACCTGAGGGGACTGTGGGAAGCCTGAAAACAGCCCTCAGCCTGTCACCCAGACTTGCCACACTCCAATGGGGTGAGGGTCCACACTAGGGGGTTTGGCCAGCCTACAAACAGCCATCAGCCCCTCACCCAGGCTGGCCAGGCATGCCAGAAGTTGGGAATCCCCTGAGGGGTCCCAGACTGTGAGAGGGCACAAGCCAGGCTGAGGGACCCCTTGAGTGCACAAATTTTTGTGTACCAGGACCCTAGTACAATAATAATATACAATTGTAACACCCTACTGGATAAATCTACAAAAAAATCAACAAGGAAACTGAAATCTTAAATGACACACTAGATCATATGGAATTAATTGACATTTGTTGAATATTTTACCCTGAAAGTAGAGAATATGCAGTCTTCTCAAGTGCACATAGGTAATTCTCAAAAATAGAAGACATGTTAGGACACAAAACAAGTCTCGACAAGTTCAAGAATATTGAAATCCTATCAAACATCTTCTCAGATCACAATGGATTGAAATTAGAAATCAACTATATAAAAACACTCAAAAATATTCAAACAACATGGAGGCTAAATAACATGTTATTAAACATTGAATGGGTTTCCAGTAAGATTTAGGGGTAAATAAAAACTTCCTGGAAAAAAATGAAAATGAACACACAATGATTCAAAATCTCTGGGACACAGTAAAAGCAGTCTTTAGAGGCAAGTTCATAGTATTAGAGGCCTGCCTAAAATAACTAACTAACTAAATAAATAAATAAATATTCACAATAAGTTATTTAACCCTACAACTTAAAGAATTAGACAAACAAGAAAAGCCCAGTGTGACTAGAAGGAAGGAAATAATATCAAAACAGAAAAAAATGGCATAGAGAATAAAAAAATACAAAAGATCAATGAAAGCAAGAGCTGGTTCTATGTAAAGATAAACAAGATTCAGGAACCTTCAGCCAGACTCATCAAGAGGCAAAGAGAGGGTACCCAAAAAGCAAAGTCAGAAACACAAGAGTTGAAGTAACAACTAACCCCACAGAATTACAAAGGATCTTTAAAAATTACTATAAACAGTGTATTACAAAAAGGTTGACAACCTGCATGAAAGGGACATATTCCGAGAAAAATACAGTATTCCAAAACTCAATCAGGAAGAATCAGAACATCTGAATAGGTAGATGGCTACTGACAAAATTGAAACAATAAAAAACAAACAAAAAACAACAAAACTCCCAGCAATCAAAAGCTTTGCTTGAGATGGCTTCACATGGGAGTTTTTCCAAACATTCCAATAAGAATTAATACTCATCCTGCTCAAACTACTCCAAAAATCCAAGAGGAAGGAGCACTTCCAAACTTTTTATGACATCAGCATTATACTAATTCCAAAACTAGATAAAAACACTACAATGAAAGAGAAACACAGGCCGATATTCCTGATGAACATAGATGCTAAAATTCTCAACAAAATAGTAGCAAATCAAATCCTGCAATACATTAAAAATATCATGCAGCATGACCAAGTGGGCTCTGTCCTGGGAATGCAAGGCTGGTACAATATTTGCAAGTCAATGAAGGTGATATATCACATAAACAAATTGAAAGTCAAAAATCACATGATCATATTAATTGATGCAGAAAAAAACACTTGACAAAATTCAACACTCATTGTTGCTAAAAACTCTCAGCAAAGTTGGAATAGAAGGATCAAATCTCAACATAATAAAAGCCATATATGATAAACCCACAGCCAAGATCATGCTCAATGGGCAAAAAATAAAACCATTTCCCCTAAGAACAGTAATAAGACAGGGATGTCTGCTTTCACCATATTATTCAACATAGTATTGGAAGTCCTAGCCACGATGATCAGACAATAAGAAAAAAAGCAAACAAATTGAAAAGGAGGAAGTAAAACTGACATTATTTGCAGGTGACATGATAATGTACATAGAAAACCCTAAAGACTCCACCAAAAGAGCTGCTCCATTTAATAAATAATTTTGGCAATGTAGCAGGATAAAAATTAACTCCAAGAGGGAGAACTAAGATGGTGGCATAAGGCATATACCTGAATGCACAGCCTCCCACAACCACATTAAAAAATACAACTATAAAGCTAAAACGGTGATCCTTCAGAACCAAGGGAGTGGAAGTTTTACAACTAGAAGGCAAGAGAAGGAGTGCATTGAGACTGAGTAGAAGTTCCCGGCACCAAAACAGAGAGGTACAAACTTGCTTGAAATGGTAGCGGTGCGGGCAAATGGTGGTGGCGGCTGCACCTGGGTTCATAGCCTGGAAGGGGTTTACAAGCTCCAGGGTCACACTGAACATGTTGCGGGCGGTCTGGCAACAGGGCGGAAGACGAGTGGAGTTCTAGGAGAGCTGTTCACAGTGATAACTGATGCGGAGCTACAAGACTTGGGGACTCAGGGAGTGGAGACGCCAAAATGGGGAAAAGCCACAGAGCCAGCTGAGGGGCAGCATCGTGAGTTGCTCCACCCCGGTGATTCTGAGACCCTGCCCCACCCAATTTACAACCCCACCCAAGCTGTGCACCTGTCTGCCTGCAGCCTAGCCTAACAGAATGCAGCTGGGACAGAGAACTCCAAAAATTCCAAACCCCAAACAATGAGGGGAAAGGCCTGGAGATCATTTCCTTTCAGTGACACTAACAGCAATCAAGACTTAACTACAAGATTGTGCACCCAACCCTCAAAGGCGTACTCCAAGAGTGTCCACCCTAGGTGATTGGGGAGGCTGGATCACTGGGCCCTATAGGACACCTAGCACAGAAAGCCACTCTATCAACACAAGGAAGCAACCAAAATGTGAAGACAAAGAAACAGATCACAAATGACAGAAATGGAGGAAATCAAACAACTGGATATTGAGTTCAAAACCACAGTTATAAAACTACTCAAGAATCTTCTACAAACGTCCGAGGAACTAAGTGAGACCTTCAAATATCTTAATGAGAATACCAAAAAAAAAATGGAAAAGTACCAATCAGAAATTAAGCATACACTGACTGAAATAAAGAATAATAAACAGAGATCCAACAGCAGACTAGAGGATCGCAAGAATCAAGTCAAAGATATGAAATACAAAGAAGCAAACAACATCCAACCAGAAAAGCAACAAGAAAAAAGAATCCAAAAATATGAAGATAATATAAGGAGCTTCTGGGACAACTTCAAGCATACCAACATCAGAATTATAGGAGTGCCATAAGAAGAGAGAGAGCAAGATACTGAAAGCCTATTTGAAGAAATAATAACAGAAAACTTCTCCCACCTGGTGAAAGAAGTGGAGTTACAAGTCCAGGAAGCGCAGAGAATCCCAAACATAAGGAATCCAAATAGGACCACACCAAGACACATCATAATTAAAATGCCAAGGGCAAAAGACAAAGAAAGAATATTAAAAGCAGCAAGAGAAAAACAGTTAGTTACCTACAAGGGAGTACCCATATGACTGTCAGCTGATTTCTCAACAGAAACCATGAAGGCCAGAAGGGAGTGGCAAGGAATATTCAAAGTGATGAAGAGCAAGAACCTACAGCCAAGATTACTCTACTCAGAAAAGCTATTATGTAAAATTGATGGTCAAATGAAGAGCTTCACAGACTAGGAAAAGCTAAAGGAGTTAATCACCACCAAACCAGGATTATTTGAAATGCTGAAGGCCATTCTTTAAGAAGAGGAAGAAGAAGAAAAAGGTAAAAATAAAAATTATGAACAACAAAGTGACAACAAATACACATCTATCAACCAGTGAATATAACAATTAAATCAATAGAAATATCTGATGAACAGAACATACTGGTGAATAGATTAGAACTAAGGGCATAGAAAAGGAATGGACTGACAATTCTCAGGGGGAAGAGGGTGTGAGGGGTATGGGAAGAGACTGGACAAAAATCTCACATCTATGGGTGAAGACAGTGGTGGGGGTAAGGGCACAGGGTTGGGGGGGACCAGGTGGAGGGGAACTATGGAGGTTAAAAAAAAGGGAACATCTGTAATAATCTGAACAATAAAGATTTATTAAAAAAATATTACCACTAAAAAAAAATTAACTCCCAGAAATTACTGGCAATTTTATGCACCAATAATGTTCTCTCAGAATGAGAAACAAAAATAAAACAAAAAACAATCACATTTACCATTGCAACAAAAAAATAAGATACTTAGGAATAAACTTAATCAGGAGGTAAATGAGCTGTGATTGGAAAGCTATAACACTTTGAAAAAAAAAAGAGAAAGAGGGGTGACACTGCTACCCGCCTACTGTGGACTTGGCTGCCTGGTGTGACCGCTGGACTAGAGCTCCAGAGATGGCTGCTCAGTGTGTGAGGAAGGTGGAGTTGAATGTTTCCTGTGACAATCTTCTGGACAAAGACATTGTGTCCAAATTGGATCCTTTGTGTGTGCTATTTTTGAACCCAAGTGGACAGCAGTGGTATGAGGTTGAGCACACAGAGAGGATTAAGAACAGAGTGAATCCTACATTCTCCAAGACACTTTTTCAATCCAGTACCCCTTGTGGTATGTCCAACTGCCTCTCTTGCAATCTGGTACTGCTCGCTCCTAACTGCTCACCTGCCTGCCTGCCTGCTCATCCCTAACCACCTCTGCCTGCTTGCCTGATTGCCCATAACTGCTCCCCTGCTGGCCTGATTGCCCCTAACTGCTTCTGCCTCGTCCTGCACCCGGGATCCAGGTTTCCCTCCCTCTGGCTGACTGCAGGCATCCAGGACCTGGGCCAGCTTCACTTAGGCGAGCCACAGGTGACAGTGGGGTTGGTGGCTTGTCCCTCTCCCGGAGAGCAGGCATAGACGCTGGCACCTGGGAACTCATGGCAGGTGACTTTTTCCTCTCCTGGGAAAGCTTCTGGTGCCCAGAACTGCAGGGATCATGGGGCGTGTGGATTGTCCTTCTCCCGAGCTTCAGGTGCAGGCACAGCGACTGATGCCTAGGACCATGGGGAATGAGGCTTGACCCTCTCCTAAGCTGCAGCCTGACTGGTCCCCATTTCTCTCTTGCAAGCTCATT
The DNA here is from genome assembly GCA_004026665.1 of Murina feae. Classification (NCBI taxonomy): domain Eukaryota; kingdom Metazoa; phylum Chordata; class Mammalia; order Chiroptera; family Vespertilionidae; genus Murina; species Murina feae. The sequence continues at coordinate 25,217 of PVJC01020951.1, forward strand.
TGTGCCTGGCTGGTTCCCATTCCTCTCTCAGGAGCTCATTTGTGCCTAACTGGTCCCCATTCCTCTCTCCCCAGGGTTGAGTGTCTGAGCCATTACTGCCTGACAGTGTGAGGGCACAACGACTATTTGCATATTAGGTCTTTATTATATATTATACTGCTTTGAAGTGGTTCAGATTATTGCCAGTAAGAAGCTGACTTGACCACTGGTGCTGAAAAGTGGCAGGCCTGTGGAGAAGATCAGCATCAGGATTTCAGCTGAAGAAATAAAGGATAACAGAGTGGTCTTGTTTGAAATGGAACCAAGAAAACTAGATAATAAGGATCTATTTGGCAAGTCAGATCCTTATTTGGAATTCCTCAAGCAGACATCTGATGGAACCTGCCTCTTGATGCATCAAATAGAGGTTATTAAAAACAACCTGAATCCTGTTTAAAGGCCTTTTTTTTAAAAAAAAAAGTATATTTTTAATTTTATTTTTTCCTTTATTGATTAAGATATTATGAATGTGTCCTTATCCCCCAATGTCCCCTCATCCCCCCACTCCTGCCCTCACCCTCACCCCCTGTTTGTCCACATCCATTTCTTATGCTTACATGCATGCATACAGGTCCTTTGGTTGACCTCTCGCCCTTATCCTCACCCTCCCCTACTCTCCCTCAAAGGCCTTTTAAAATACCTCTTAACTCCCTGTGCTACAAAAATATGGATAAGACTATTAAGGTGGAGTACTACAATTATGACAATGACAGGTTCCATGATCTCATTGGGATGTTTCAGACTACCATGACAAAGCTGAACAAGGCCTCCAGGAGCTCACTGGTTGAATTTGAGTGTGTCAAGGAGAAGAAGAGAGAGAAGAAGAAAGACTACAAGAATTCCAGTGGTATCAGCATGAAGCAGTGTGAGGTCACAGTGGAGTGCATCTTCCTGGACTACATCATGGGCAGATGTCAGTTGAACTTTACCTTGAGGATGGACTTCACAGGCTCCAGTGGGGACCTGCTGTTCCCCGACTCCCTTTATTACATCAGCTTCAATGGTGTGAATGAGTACTTGACCACCAGCTGGTCTGTGGAGATGGTCGTTCAAGACTATGATGCAGATAAGATGTTCCCAACATCTGGGTTTGTAGCTCAGATACCTCCTCAGTGGCAGGTTTTGCATGAGTTTCCCATGAACTTCAATCCATTCAACCCTACTTCAAAGGAATCCAGGGCAATGTGGAGGCATATGGGGCTGCCTGCCTCAGATAAAGCTCTATGGACCAACGAATTTCTCCCTAATCATCAACAACATGGCTAGATTTGCTGCTGAAGCCACACAGCAGCAGACAGCTTCTCAATATTTTGTGTTCCTAATCATCACTGAGGGTGTGATCACAGACCTGGACAAGACCAGACAGACCATCGTCAATGCCAAGCTGCCCATGTTCATCATCATACTCAGAGTGGGCGGTGCCAACTTCAGGACCATGGAGTTCCTGGACAGTGACAGCGGAGCCCTGCGCTCCCTTGTGGGTGAGGTCGCCAATAGAAATATCGTGCACTTCATGCTTTTCAGACAGTTCCAAAATGCTCCCAAGTAGGCACTGGCCCAGTGTGTCCTGGCCAAGATCCCCCAGCAGGTGGTGAGCTACTTCAACACCTACAAGCTCTTTCCTCCCAAGAACCCTGCAGCCACCAAGTGAAGGTCCTGCCTCCCAACCATGAATCTGCCACATCATTTACTATCACCCTGGCATTTATGCTGTAAACCTAGTTCTCTACAGATTCTTTCTACTTAAAGCATTATTTTTATACTTTTTGGAGGAAAATTGCTAAGCTAATCTTTACCCAATCAATTCAGTGTTTGCTTCTGATTCTGAGACTGCAATGAAGCTGTCTGGAGTAGACACTCCCATGAGGAAAGCAGTTTGTTGTGACTACTTTCATTGGATGAGATGCTGTTTTGAATGTTTCTCAGTAGAAAGAATGGAACCTGTTGGGATGGTGTGATTTCAGGTTTTTGTGCTTTGTGTAACAAGTCCCCACTTCAGTGACAAGGCTTCTCAGAGTATATGACACTGGATTTGTTCCTATAAAGGTTCAGTGCTTCTCCAGGGCTAATCCCGAGTTCATAGCAGCTTAGACTGGGTGCATTCACAGCTGAAACCTGCTACAGAGTGCTGAGGGATAAGGCACACACCATCCCTAGAACAAAAGTGGTAGCCTGAGATTCTCGCAGTGGCCATGCTTGTTGCTGCCCAAACTAGTCTGTGCTTCTCGGGCTCTGTCCCCAAGCCCAGGGTCTGCCTGTGCAAGTGATGACTTACCCTGGAATCTTCATTGTTGGAACATTTCCCCTTGAGGTGAAGTTCTGATCTGCTCTGTTGGGAGCCATGGGACCAAACCAGAACTCCATTCCTCCTCATGGATAGACCATTGCACTATCAGGAAGGACAATGTCAGATTTTGCTTGCTGAAGCCCCTTACACTGATTTCTACATACTCACTTAGACATTTTTCCTTTTTTGAGTAATATCTTTACTTTGATTTTTAAATTCATAATAATCAAAATCACACTTTTCATTAATAATGTGTTATGTTCTAAATCTAGAATGTACTATATTAAACATAAAACCTTAGGATACTATATTAAGCATACTATATTAAGCATAAAACCTTCTGCTTTAGGATAATAAAAAGAAAAGAAAAGAGACAGAGGAAGATATAAACAAATGGAAAAATCTAAACTAATAAAAGTGGAAAAGTAAAATTAACCATTTCTCCGGGACGCCCAACAGCCAATCAGAGTGAGTGTATGCAAATTAGCTCAGCCAACATGGTGGCCACCACTCACGGAGTAAAGGGCAGCGTCCGTTGCAGCAGGAGCGAAAGGGAAACTGCCTGCGCACGGGCTTGGCTTAGCCTGCCTCAAAGCAAAACAGAAGAAAACATTTTGCAACAATGTGTAAATCATAGAATCCTCAGGAGCTGAAGGAAGCCGGGCCTGAGTCTAAGAGTAACATTGTGTCGTTATAGAAGCCAGGAGCTGAAGCTTCTTATTAGGCCTCGCCTTAAAGGAACAGCATCAATTATAGGAGATAATCAAATCCCAGGCCTTAAAGGAACAGCACCAATTATAGGAGATAAACAAACCCCAGAAACTTGCGTCTAGCCAGCCTTGCTGGGACATTGGGTCAATGGGAGCTGTGGGCAGCCTTAAAGCCTGAAAGTGCCAATCAGCCCATCACCCATACTGGCCACAACCCAATGGGGTGAGGGACGTTCCTGGGGGGCTTGGCCAGCCTGGAGACAGCCATCAGCCCCTCACCCAGGCTGGTCAGGCACGCCAGCAGGTGGACATCCCCAGAGGGGTCCCAGACTGTGAGAGGGTACAGGCCGGGCTGAGGGACCTCCCGAGTGCACAGAACGGCTGCAGGGCGGAACAGCGCAGGACCCAGGACCCGTGAGTGGGAAAGAGG